>APFE030547811.1:16505-66097 GCA_000404065.3 Pinus taeda
TAAAAAAATATTGATTCAATTGTATGACAATTAATTCTATAATTTCAAATTGCATATTCAACCATCCTTTCCCCAATGGTCTAAGATTTTTTCATGAAATGTTTAGATATAATAAATTAGGATTGTTTTACAATAATTGAATTAATTTCAACTTAAAATTTGTGTATTTTAAAATAATTTAAATACATTGAAATTTGTTGTTTTGGGGTAGTGGCCTTAAAAAAAGAGAGGTTTAGATATAACAAATTAGTAGTGTGTGTCTTGCAATAGTTTAAAATAATGTAAGTTATTGAAAATTCTATTTTTGAGAGACTTGCACTCTTAAAAAAATTGTTTTGTATTTGTATGATATTATGATTTTAAATTGTAAATTAAACTATATTTGTTTATAAAAAAAAAAATGTGTGAATTTTCTTTCAAATGTTTAAATTTTTAATTTATGGTATAGTGCTTTTTGTATGCTATATTATATGTATTTTGAATTAATTTGAATAGAAGTGTGTAGGATTTGTGTATTTTAAAGTAGTACAAATACATTGAAATTTGATGTCTTGGGGAGTGACTAGCAAAAAGATAAAATGCATTTTTGATTGTATAGCACTTAATTCTATAATTTTAACTTGCATATTCATTATGCTTTCCCAATAGTTTCCTATTTTTTCATGAAATGTTTAGATATAATAAACCAACACTTTGTGTTTTACAATAGTTTAAATTAATGAAATTACATGGAAATTTGATGTTTGAGAAACATGAACATTTAAAAAATTGTATTTTGTTTGTATGATATTATAAGTTTATATTGTATATTTAACTGTATTTTTTTTTTATTAAAAAAGATGTGTGAATTTCTATTGAAATGTTTAAATTTTTAGTTAATTAATGTGTGAGTTTTGTAAGCTATATTATATGTTTTTTGAATTAAGTTGAATACATGCTTGTACAATTTGAGTATTTTAAAATAATTTAAATCCATTGAAATTTGATGTGTAAGGGAGTGTAACTTGTAAAAAAATTAAAAATGTATTTGGTTATGAGACATTCAATTCTTTTTCCCATTTTCAATGAAATGTTTAGATATAACAAATATATAATTTGATTCTTTTAATTAAAATTATTTGTTTATACATATTAATGACCATTGTTTTATCCCCTCATGGAGGTGGATATTAGGAGTACCCATAAGGTTGGGAGGCTAGCTCAACACTAGATTGATTCATATTTCAATTTGAGAGGGTTGGTGGGGTGGCCAACCCACCCTATTCACCAAACATGTGAGCATTTCTTATTAAGTTGAAGAATATAGAAAGTCTTCACTCTAGTATGTGTAAATGGATTTTATGATGTGTTACATACTTCCCTCCTAGTAGATGGGATTATTTCTGGGATCTTTTATTTATTTTTTGTTGAAGCAAGAGTATTACCTTCTATATCATTAAATCAACGAAAATTTACATAATGTACGAAAGTCCACGCCACACTGTGGACAGAGGCAAAATAATGCTACCCCCCTTCGGCGAGCCCCTCAACCTAACAAAGATTATCGTCGAACCCTTGAAAGAACAAAGTAAGTTACGCTAAGACAGAAGAACCAAAGAAGATCGCAGAGTCTTCCATGCGCCTCCCAGTGTGACTTGCAATATAAATCCAGCCCATCCAATCACCATGTGCAATCCACCGGCTCATGAAGAAATCACCTGACGAAGACGAATGGTGTTTAACGGTGCAGCCCCACAAAACTGCACAGTCGATCCTAACCGTTGATTTGCCTCGCGAAATCCAATGGTTGGGAGACATATCGCATGGAACAAGGTTTCCGAACAATAGTGCGGGGGGAAGGCGGTGTTCTTTTCCACCCCCGAGCCATGTGTAGGACGCTGAATGGAATCGTTTCCAAATTGAATAAACCATTTCCTGCTTAAGGATCATGCGATCACCCGAAAACCACCATAGAAGTGGTTTTCCTTCCCGAAAAAGAAAATTATGTAACTTGAAAAAGAAAATGATGTAACTTGAAAAAGAAAATGATGTAACTTGCGACTGTTAGAAAAGACGTACTTCGCGTCCTTCGCATTATTTCTTCTTTGCTTGTCCTGAAACCCTCGAATGTTGTGATCCTTACTACAGTGTGCCCAACGTGCACACTCAGAAATCTCGTTAACGAGCATAGAGGTTTTTTGAGGCCGCCCGCCAAAGAACCGTCTGGAGAACAAAGGTGAATCATTTTGAGATTTACTCATTTCGTGCCTTGGTTCTATTACGAAATACATCCATATCCTCTTTCACTTGCTTGAGACAAAGATCCTTTAATCTGCGCTGAGGCAACTCGTGCCATTCCCTCAGAACCTCGCCTTCTATGCAGCACACTCCTTGGTTGGCCATGATATCCGCCAGCTTATTGGCTTTTCTTCTAACATGGTTGAAACTTACTCTGCGAAGACCAAGGAGGTGACTTTGAATTCTTTGGAAAATGCGGATTAGCCCCATTGTTTTGAAACTCTCTCTGGCACTGCCCCAAAGCTAATTCTTTTCACAGAGTTAATGGTTAACTCGAAGTCCACTTTTATAATTACATTTAAGCAGTTGTCCTGCTTCAGAAACTCTAAGCATTGTTCCAAAAGCCATTAATTATACCATGTTGTTGGTAGCTCTTCCTAAATGGCAATAGAAGTAAAAGATAATGCTTCGTTCGTCATCCCTTAAAATCCCTCAAAAACCAGTAGTTCCTAGGTTGCCTTTTGAAGTGCCATCAATGTTGAATTTCAAAAATGTGTCGGAGGAGGACGTCAAAAGTCCTCTGCATCATTTGTGATCACCTTCCTATCTAGGCCTTGACGGATGAGCCCCTCCATACCCAATTGTCTCAGAATTCGCAAATCGGCCTATAAGGAAGGATTCTTAGGGTGATGACGAACTGTGGAGCCAACTTTCTCCTTGAGGTGTTTTCGTGTTAGCTCAAATAGTGGATGAGTGGGATTCTTTTAATCCTTGAATATTCTCTTGTTTCTTTCTTTCCAGACATTCCATATAATGAAGCTTGGCGTTAGGGCCCATGCCAAGCCGAGGAATTTATTGTCCAAAAGGTTTCTTCTCCAATTATTGAGGGTATTGATGATACTCCTTTTGTCCCTATCGATCTGTTGAAAAATGGTAGTGAATAAATCCCATAACGAGGAGGTGAAATGAAACTATTGAGAATATGCTCCATTGTCTCCTCTTCAGCTTTACAGAGCTGGCATATAGAAGGCCCTAGAATACCCCTCTTCCTGATATTGTCCCAATTTAAGATCTTCTTGTGATGAACCAACCACATGAAGAGTTTGGTCTTCATCCACCCTTGGTGCCTCCAAAGCTTCTGCCACGTCTTATCCGGAACATGGGAATCGAGCACTAAGAGAATACCTTTTGCTTCCTTTCGGCTAAAGGTGCCATTTTTATTGTTGCCCCATCTTAGTTGATCCTACCCGCGTGCTACTAAGATCATCATTTGTTCCAACATTCTCCTAAGTTCTTCTGCTTTTGTATTCAAGGGCCTATCATCTCTGCAATTAATGTTTCTCCAGATTCTCCAATTTTCTGTATTTTGAGTATGATCCGAGAAATCATTTACCTTATTGAATCCTTGGGTATCTCTTTCATTTTTAAGGCTCAAAAAGTCCTCCTTTAACAATGTTGGTTCTTGTTGCCATCTATCCTCCCAGAAATGTGCTAGATCTCCCTCTCCGATTTCCCAGAACTTGTTTTTTATACTAGGCTCCCATTCTCCTAGGCTTTATTCCAGATGTAGGACCCCTTTATGTTTCCAGACATTCTTATGAGGTCACTAGTTTGCCACACGCTAGCATATTTTTCTTTCCACATACTTGCCCATTGAGCTTTTGGATCATGAACCCAACACCACCATAGTTTTGCCCCTAAAACATTATTGAGAATCTCCTGGTCATCCAAGCCTAGGCCCCCATAGTGCTTAGTTCTACAGAGTTTTTCCCATGAAACTAAGGCCCATTTCTTCCTACTCTCCTTGCCCCAAAGAAAGTCTCTTTGGATATTTTTGAATTGCTGCAGAACTCCCTTTGGAGCAGGGACGACTGATAACATAAACAGAGGGATAAATTGTAGTACAACCTTTGTAAGAACCAACTTGTTGGTCAACTTTAAAGCTCTGATGGTCCATTTTCTGACCTTTCCCTGCATCCTATTGATTAATGGTTCACAAATGTTCTTGTGCATCACTTTAACAGTTAGAGGAACTCCCAAATATTTAGAGGGGAGGGAGTCCCGTTGAGAACCTAGAATTTTGTAGATACTTCTCTCAATAGCAATATTGGATTAAAGAAAAAGATTTTTGATTTGGAGAAATTAACTTCCATTCCTGTGGCCCTCGCAAAATCATTCAGTATTTGTTTGTAGGCTGTAGCTTCTCTGACTGTGGGGATTCCCTGTAACATGGTGTCATCTACAAATCGTTCATAAGTTAGAGCCTCACCATTCTCTGTTAGTTGAAGGCCTTTGATCTTACCCATTACTTTAGCGTGCTTGATAGCCTGACCAAGTCCTTCCATCATAAGGATGAAAAGAAATGGAGAAAGCGGGTCTCCTTCCGTGAGGCCTCTAAAAGGAATGAGAATCTTAGAGGGAGATCCATTCACCAATATTCAAAAGCTAGAGGAAGTCACTAGGGCCATAACCCATCTCACCCAATTGTGATCAAACCCAATGGCAATTAGAACTTTCTTGATGTAGGGCTAGTTCAGCTTGTCATAAGCTTTGGCTATGTCGAGTTGCATAATGATACCAACGTGCCTCTTGCTAGTTAACGAGTGAACCACCTTGTGAGCTTGAATAATGTTATTTAGAATTTGTCTACCTTCCACATAACCTCATTGTTCCCCTGAAACAAACGAAGGAAGTAGAGGTTTGAGCCTATTGGCCACTACCTTGGATATGATCTTATATACCACATTGCATAAAGCTGTGGGTCTATACTTGTCGAGGGTTTGAGCGATGTCCTGTTTAGGGATTAGGGAGATGAAGGAGGTATTGAGCATTTTCAGAATAGTTCTGTTCAACGTGGAATCCTCCACTGCATTGAAAATATCTTTTTTAACTATATTCGAGCAAGCTTTAAAATAATCCACATTAAACAATACCCACATAATGGATATTGTATCTTAGCAAATGGATATTGTATAAGAAATCATTTAAATGGGATGATTTTCTTAAGTGCCATAAAAAAAATCCATGCAATTTTCTTTCATATGGGCATGAATCAAGAAGAGGTAAAGGATTCATGGAATTTAAATACTAATGATTTTGAATTTTCATTTAATGAGGATAACAAGGTCGTGAAAGAGCCCTTTAAACCTAAGGGTGCAGTGAATATATTGTAGGATGTAATAATTTTTTGAACTAGTGATCCTAAATATTAGTATGAAGGTGTATCCATGGAAGAAACACCCCAATCTATGAAGAACGTCAAGTGAATAACAATCAAGGGAAAATTATTCATGTCTCTGAAAGTAAATCCACCATGTGCATAGTATGATTATTGATGGAAGCCATCTAGAAAGGTTTTCTCCAAATCCATGAAGAATACATTAGATATTTTTATAGCCGAGAGTAGTTAGTTCACAAGGAATATATAAAGATTTAAATGATATAGATGTTGATCACGAAGAGAATTAATATGAGGAAGGGTATGCCATTTATTTTTGTAGTGTTGTTATGTTATTTGATATTGTATATAATATAAAATATTACATTCATAGGGTTATTTAAAGAGTATAATATTACTACTAACTACTTTCAACAATGAATAATGGTTTCCAATGTTATAGGTTTATTTATTATGCCTAGAAATCTATTAACTTATTATAAAATTTAAAAGAAATTTTGTCCTTCTACCTTTAGAAGGTGCAGATCCAAAAGGACTAAACTTACATGACTATCTAATTAATGGTAATAAGTTTGCATCACTAGTAATCGATATTGATTTCTTAGTTAAATATGTTAATTTATAAATTGTGGGCATTCTCTCTTATTGCCAACATTTAATTCTGCATAACCATGGGAATAGGTTGAACCAATTGAATTATGCACAAAATATTTTTTCATAATGTTAGATTATAATATTTTGTATTGTATTCATATTTATGGATAAATAAGATATATGATTCTTGATTCTATTTCTGTTCACAACCAATATTAATATTAATGTTGTCTTGTCAATGTGGAGAAACTATCAACCCATCCAAGCATATCCATAATTGATTATATTTGCATTTTGTATTCGCTTAATATAGTATTCATTATACAAGTTAGGTTAGCTATCTAGTTATTATAGCAATAAGCTCCATTCAATTGCCAAATGAAAAGCAATCCTATATTTTAAAATAGTTATGTTTCTTTCATTGTTAGGTTATGCATAAACATGTAATAGATCTAGAATATATTACATTATTCATGTCTTGAATTCTTGGTAAAACCAATAACTTATGATTTTTGCATACGTATGATTTGAGTTTGAGCAAAAAATTGAATCCTACTTGCATGAATTGAGATTACAAGATTTTTCCCATTAGTGCAACAAGTTGAAAATTATGGTTCTCTCAACATTCCCACAAAGGAATTTTGTCCCCAAGAGAGAACCCCTCATATGGCACACCCATTAATGAGTATCATTTCCAATTCTTCTGACTCAAAAACATACATGTAAAATTGAAATGTTGGTTGAAACATTGGCTTCATTAAGTGTTGATGATCATTATAAGTATAAACCTTATGATCCTTGTTTGAAGATTACTTGTGTTATAGTTTAGAGCTACACCTTTATTATTAATATAAAAATATCATGTGACCTTACATGTGACAAGTATTACAATGTGAAAAGGTCCACATTTACAAAGTCATTAGTAATCTCATAGTTGAGTTAAAATGAAGGGCACAATGAAAAATACATTGAATTTAGAAATAGACTTTTGGCCCAATGGTGAAAGCCTTATCCATTTATACTCTTAGAAAAGAAACTACCTTCTTTTACGCTCTTAGCATCAAACAAATTAAACGATGGTGAAATCATTGTGCAGTTGAGAAACATAGAGAGAGAATAAAGAGTGCACATGAAAAGAAGGTATTCAATAAAACTCCTATGATGTAAGCCTTATCGCCTCCATTCACTTGTTTTAATAGTATTTATTCACGTTTTTGAAATATATTCTCCTTAAGAAAAGTCAAAAATACCCCATCATAATCCCACGTGTTGGATCAAGGATTGATCTAAATCACAAAGCTTTCCAATGGGAGATATTCTTTCTTGTTAGGTAGGCACGATTACACATAGGTTTTTAACTAATGACATTAACATCAAGGAGTGCCTTAAAAGTACACCCAATAAACATCTATTCAAAATTCCTATGGGATGGGGGAGAAAATATAATCATAAGGGAAGGCATGTAATTGCATTTTGCAAATTTGATATGTTAATGTGATGTATGTGTCACAATCACAAATCCTTTTTTAAAAAAGTGACTAATATCCTCCCATGATGTATATTGTTTCCAATCACTCTAGATCAATGATGTAGTATCATCTCACTTATAACTCTCTCACATCATGGAAAATTCAAAGAATTAATTACATGAAACTTATCAACCACAATTAACAAATTGGTAAGGAACTTTCCAAGAGCACTCAAGCACTATGATGGAAACATGTCAATAATATGAAATCCACACTAACAATAGCTTTAACACCATGGTCCTGTGCACAACATATATTATTATTCAGTGTCAATTGTGTGGTTTTTTATTTAACACCTTCATGTCATCATGACATGAAAAGCATGGCCAATAGAATTTTGACTCTTAGCTTCAATTGGTTGGTAGTTAAAGAAAGGAATGAAGAAGTGGGAATATAATAAAGGGTATTGATAGTTGTTAGCCCTTCATTTTATGAATTATTTTTTCTATCCTATTGAAAATTTTGATACAATTTTCTCAAAAAATTGACTCTCATATAGAAAAGATGTATTTTTTATGGGTTATTAGGGTTACTTTTATATTTATTTTTTGTGTGCACATGATTTTATTATTTTATTAAATTCGAGGATTTGAATTGCACAGGGTGGTTGAGATCCCAAAAAATAATGTAGGATTTAAGGATAACACCGATCAATCAAAGAAGTGATTAGGATTTCAATTATATTTTCCCTCCAATCATACATAGGAGGATAGGTTGATAGACTAGAGAACTTATACTTTTTTCAATGTTATTATCTATCTAGTACTACCAACACCTCATGTTGAAGTAGGATAAATCCCATTTCCCTATCATTATGACAGGTTTTCAATAAGAGAATAAGATAACTTTTTTGCATCTTTATGTTTTCATATCTAAACGAGGGTTCCAATAGCATCCTTGATTAGGTCCCACTCAAAAAGAGATCTCAGAACACATATATGCATCTCTTTCTTATATTTCAATTTTGTTTCATTATTGATTATATACTTTTATGGTACGACTATTAATTGCTATATTACACTAAGATAACTAGTTATTTCATGAAGTAATTCTGAACTAAACTGGAGGAAGATGGCGTGCGCTAGGGTTTGTGCTCCCAGAAACATGTTGGCGGCCGCAGTCAACCAAAAGACCAATGCAGCCGACGGCGGGACTGCGTGCAGAACAAAGGTAAGGGCTGTTCGACTTCGTTTCGATGCAGGTAGGTTATGCTCGATGAAATGGCGCTGTCAAAAGTCCGGAATCCTTCCAGATCGCCGCGGTAGGATTTCAAAGGGTTCTGCTGCCTCAAGGAATCAAATGAACCGGCTTTCTGATATTTTTCTTGTTGGAGAAAAGACAAGCAAGCCTCAGATCTTTCGGCGGAAAGGCAGGAGGGGTTTGCATGTTGCAGATCGGCAGCCTATCTCAGTCTTGTGCCCAGATCCTTGCAGATCTGGCCTAAATCGACATGCCCCTGCCAGCTTTCGAGTCTTCAGGTCGCAGATCGGAGGTTGTGAGGAGTGGATACCATTAGAAATACGCCTTCCTGCATGGATTTTTGAGGAGGGTTTTCTTTGGCGGCTGGTCGAAGGCCCAAACAGTGCCCCCGAACAAGGAAGCCATCGGATCGATCGCAGTACAGGGGACAGAGCCCGAAATGAATGGAGAAATGGCAGGGGGGGAACGCATGGTGTGGTTTTGTTTTCCCCTCCGCCGCATGGGCCCAAATTTCACAGTCCCGGTTTGGATCTCCATGAACCAGACCTTATCCGAGTGCTGCATATCCCCAGGCAGCAGATCCTCACCACCAATCATAGACCGTGCATGTTTTATGCAGATCCAGCCATGCACAAAGGAAAAAGAACCAAAATAGAACTAGATTTGGAAAGGTGCCTTCAGCCAGAGCAGGTAACAAATCCCTGTTTTCAGATTTTGATAAAGCCCCCTCAGGGGAAAACTCGTTTAGTATTTGTTCATGCAGGAGACTCCTCTTTGCAGCTGAAAAAACAAATCTGGGCAGAAATGGGTTACCCAGCTCAGATTCAACATCTCGTCAGTGGCAGGCGGTCCCTCCAGGACTTCAGAGCATTGGAAAGTTATGGGATTGGTCCAGGATCAATCATTATTTTAAACCTCAGACTGAGAGGAGGGGCTTTGCCTCAGGGACAAACAAGCTCCTCAGGGGGAGATAAGGGGAAAAAAACTGCAGCCCAGCACCAACCAAAGGGAGGTTTATCCTACAAAAATATTTTATAGGGCAGCAGGGTTTCAGGCCACTCTTCAGACCAAGGCGGCTACATGCCCAAGCCATACATAGTAGATCAGTCAGAGCAAACCCCAGCCTTAAACTTAGATTCTTCAGGACTCGATGATTTTGTTAAGTCCTATGAAAATCAGGCTCTTATTTGTCGTTTCAACAGCTTCTGGCCTAAACCATTGGATCTGTTTCATTGGATATTCACCAGTTGGACCATGTTTTGTGACATCCATCTATGTTCAAAGGGGTTTTTCATAGTAAAATTTACATCCCAGGAAGTGAGAGATACAATTATCAGAGATGGGCCATGGTTTTGGGGAACAATGGGGCTGTTTATGACCCCATGGTTCCGAGATTTTGATCCAAATAAAATGACTGTAACCAAAATGCCAGTGTGGGTCAGACTATACAATCTCCCTCTTCACTTCTAGAATGATCTAGTGCTGGAAGGTATTGGAAACAACATAGGGAAATATATCAAAACAGATCTGGAAAGAATCGATGAAAGAATCTACACTTTCGCACGTATCTGTGTGGAAGTAGATCTAAGTAAATGGTTGTCGGATAATATAAGGCTGATCTACAAACAACAGAACTTGTTACAGGTACTAGATTATGAAAACACAGCCTTCAGATGCAGGCTCTGTAGGCAGACATGACATTTACAAAGCACATGTCCCGAAGTAAAAAATAAAAAGAAGCAGAAAGGGAAACAGAAGAAAGGATGGCATTTTTCACCCCCAGAATCAGAGAACGAAGAATCAGAAGCAACAGAGGAAGAGATTCTAGCAGAGAAGCCCGAGGTATCTCAAGAAATGGAGAATCAGAAGGGATCCTCATCAGACAACAAGGCAGTACAGACAAGCATGGATCCCGGTCTTGGAAGCCTCAAACGGTAGCACCACTCTGATAATTCAGATTCAGACAAAGAACCTGGCATCCAGAATTTAGAAACACAATTAGTCATAGTTTCGACCGAACCCACTCAAGGAGAGTGGCGTAAAGTCGAAAAGAAAATGGGGAGGAAAACTTGAAATGTGGGCCCACTCTCTGCCTTTCTTCAGTTTTGCCTCCTTCTTCCTCTTTCCTCTCTTCTCTTTTTTCTCTTTTCTAATGTGCACGTTAGTCCCATAACGTTGCGTAGAGATGCGATTGCACTTGGGCCCCTGTCACTGCCTTGGGAATGTATCTTTGAATATGATAGTGTAACGTTTCATTTTTTAATAAAAAGTTACTGATTTTTTCCTTTGGAAAAAACTAGTTAATTCATGTTATTTCAAAAATGTATAAAATTTTCTTCGTGTCTTTGAATAAAACTTATGTTATTTATACTTCCTCCATTTAATTGCTACGATTTAGTTTATAATCCTTAGTACATGAAGCATGTTTGATAAGAAATATAATATTTCTAAAAGCTATAAGGATTGGATATCTAATAGCATCATTTAGTATCTTAGTCCAAACAATGCATTAACCTATTTCTATGGGAAATTTTAGAGGATAATATTTTGAGGTTGGCTAATTTTTCATGCTTTTCTCGAAAAAAACATTCGCCAATTTCCATTTTTTTAGAAATGATTCAACCAAATTTTTGAGTATAAAATTATTTTACCAAAAGAATGGCTACAATTGTATATACAATAATATAAATTATAATTAGAAATCAAAATAACTTTAAATTTTTTTTGTCAAACATCTTACAATTTACATATTAGGTACTATTAACATTGGCCAAGATTTCTAAAATTTAAGATAAGGTTTCATCCTTAGAATTTTCCCTACCTATTTCTTTATTCCTTCATAAATGAATTGATATATTTATCCACACTTGTACCATGTGAAGGGAGTTACAATGAATATCACAAGATTTATGGCATGAAGCATAGAGAAATTGCTTGTTAAACTCCAACATTGCACCTATGCAATTGTTTAGAATTCTATTTAATTTCAAATTAAGATATTTCTTGTTGCATACATAGTGAATCACACCTCATAAGTTTCCACAAAACATAGGTTGACATTTAAAGTGAGCTAAGATATTCAATACTCATTGTTGCATTATTATTCATTTTAAAATATATTAAAAAACAAAATATCATTTCATAACTATTTTGCATGAATCAACCTAGAGACACATCTGGTATATTTTTACCAAAAAGTTGTAACGTATGTGTGAACTAAACTCACTTACATTTACCTAAGTGTGTGTTTTAGTAAATATAGATGAGATTCACAAAGAGATTAATAACATGTAACATATTCTTAAATCTTCTATAATCAATGTTTTCTTAACCTTATCTGAATACTCTCATAGTAGTTTTGTCTCACAACAATATAGGAGGTCTAAAACAAGGTATAAAGGAAGAAAAATAATGAAATACGATTAGAAACACCTAATTCTGAGATAAATATATCAAATACCAAAGTGATAATATGAAAAAAATCACCCTTATCTTGATATTTTGTTGTCTTGTCATTAATCATCATGTTCACACAATTGGATATGCAATATAAAAAATTGTGTTACTGAAGTACTTGATGCATAAGAACAATGGAATTTAATATATAGGAACTCTTTGGATGAAAAAAAATTGTTATAAGTGTTTCACGTTTTTCTCTCCTTCTTAGGGTTTCCTCCCTTAGTGATCAAAATCTCCTTAGTGAATTCAATGCTTTCTCCATTTATGTGATCAATATCCCTGGATTTCTACTTGTTATTCTTGCTATCATCATTCATCATAGGTACATGGGTATTGAGTATCTTGATATCCCCCATGTTAATAATCTTATATTGCTAGTGAATGACTAAATCTATGAAGTCATCTATATAATGCATCTTCTAGGTTTTTCCCATATAAATTCTATTAGTGTGGAAAGGACAAACAAGCCTGGAATACATAGGTATTGAATTTGAAATACTTATATGATAAGTTTCTTCTATTTTCTATCAATTCCACATACCTTAACTATTGAATTATAATATTATATATAGAGAAGAAGTATTGTATGTTTTAGAAGTTTCATGGGCTGAAATATGTGAGCTCATTTTCCAATTGATGTTCTCTCAACCCATCCATATTTCCAAATAACCCATATAACCTAGTTCATGTGTCATTTGGAGTTGTAAAAGAATCAATATGGAAGAGAAAAACTATATAAATGTACAACCATGATGTCACATAATCCATATCCATGTTGTTAAAGTACCTTGCCTTCACTAGAGATAAATTGATATTTTCTTTAGTATGCATAATGATTTTAAATTTCCTTCATATTAGAAGAATTCTGTAGGGCTTTCCCTCAAATATTTAAATGGAGTATGAATAACAATGATAATTAGTTGATGCATTCTGTTCGGGTTGTTCAATTCTATATGACATACAATAATATGAGTATATTTTTCACAAAATCCTTAAATTCTTTGATACCTTGTTGTATTTTAGGAATCAAAAGATCTAGTTGTGTAAAAAACAACTACACTAACATTTGCATGAAAAAGAGTGAATAGAGAATAAAATAACACTCAAATATACTAAGAGATTGAAAGACCAATTTGAATTTCCTGCCAATGGAATAAACAACTACTTGACTAGATTACAATTAAATACAAAATTCATAGGCATAAGTAATGTGCACTAGGTATGGTTCCTTGTGCATGCACAACTAATAGAAAAGGAACTCTTAGATCCAATTAACTAGCCGAAAATGGAGTTTTATCATCTAAAATAGAGTTAGGGTCAATAATAAGGTTGGATAAGGATAGGCTGAGCCATAAAGAAGTGATAATTATAGTAAGAACACACACATGAAACTCCTAACTGAAGAACTCATGAAATATTGCAAGAATAGAAATAAAAGTCAAAGGATAAGTATTCTTATGATAAAAGGATAAGAGTATAAGGTTCTCGATGAGGAATGTCCCTAGAAATACGAAGGAATTATGCACTTGTGAATAGCTAGGTTATGGATAGGGAAGTGTGGAGTAATGAATAAGATATCTTCATGTCACTACCTAGTCAATGCCTAATCACTACCACATGTCATCATACATGAAAATGCATACTAAAAATAGCCATATTATAAGTTGTAACTTCTAAAAATAGTAGGAGGTAATGCACATGTACACCAACAAGTGAAGAAAACCTTCATAAAGAAATGCATGGATCATTGCAATTCTAGAGAAACTAGAGATTAGTTTCTTAGAATGATCCAAAGAGAGAGTGAATCCATAGAATATTATCAAGAAATATCTCAACTTAGTTAGAAGAGGACATATATTTGCATGATATATTAGGAATACCCAAAAATTGTTCTTCTTAGAGGTGTGAGTGAAGAGTTAATTAAGGCTTTGAACTTCCTTTGGAATGGAGAAATTTTCTAGTTAGATTATGATGACATAAACAAAGTGTTCAAAAAAATAGTCTTTGTCTATAAGTTTCAAGAGCAAGGGTAACATAAATTATTCCACACAATATTCAAAATCTATCGGTACAAATCTCGCAAAAAATGAAATATAAAGGTTGTTAGAATAATTGAAAACAATGTCTTACAGTTATTGGATATGTAGATGAACACCATGAAGATAAAGATGAATTAAGAGGATGTTATTATAGCCTTGTTTATTTTCGTCCTCAAATGAAGAAAGAAACATGCCAATAAGCAAGAAAAATTTGAAGGATGGAAATTTATCTTAAAGTTTATAAACCTCAACGAATCTTACTAGTCTCTAATATAAAAACTATAAAATATTTGGGCATATATTTGTAAAAATATTAAAATTTATTATATTTTTATATATACTTTGTAGATGATTTTGTCGATATTTAATGTAAAATAGTTTTATATTATAAAATTGGGTGAATTATTTTATGGAAGTTGGTGAATCTTTTGTTCGGAAAAACCATGGAAAATTAGCCCACCTATGAATATTAGCCCCTAAAATTTTCCATACGAATAAGGAATGAACAAATATCATATTGGATTTCTATGGAATTTGTGAATAGAATAATCTAATGAGAAAATTACCTTCATTACATAGGCTGAAGGAACCATACCAAGGCACATAACATAGCATGAAGTGGCTATGATTCATTAATGAAAGGTGTAAAGGACCAACAATACATTCCTAACAAGATATTTGAAAAATATAAAACGAGGTAGTTATGCCACTTAGTAAGATCTCCATTATTATGAAAGGCTAGAGAAAGAGAAGACATACACAAAATAAAATAATTATATTTTATGAGAATTGAAAATTATGTTTGAATATACCACCCCTTCAATCCATTAAATATGCACTATTATACAATAATTAAATTAGGGAAATATGCATTAAGAAACTTGAGAGAGAAAAAATAGCCCCTGTAGTTAATGTTATGGGGAAGCTTGCTAACTTGGTTTTATAAAAAGTCTTCACCCGCATGCATTTTGATCTAGGGAATCACGTATGTGTATATTAGAAAATTATAGACTAGTTTAGCAGAGTCGTGAGCTACAATTACTGTAATTAATAAGGATACCTAGCTAATATTTAACTTAGGAGAATAGTTACGACATACAAATACTATCCTTCTACTTGAAAATAGATAAATTGTTACTCTAGAAGGAATTTTACAGGACATCATTATACCAATTAATTCTTGGGAGCAGCCAAGACACTTCATTATTTTAAAAACTGAATGTAGACTCAATGGGTATCCACTTATCCTAGGCAAACCCTCGATGGTAACAAGCAATGCATTGATAAACTATAGTTCAACATATATGACCTACTAATCCTCATATAATCCCCATGCTAACCCTAAATCCCCCATTAATTAAGATATATTGGGTAATTAAATTTCTATTTCTATATTATTATGTAGGCTAGTACCTTTAATGGTCCCATTTTATTGTAATTATATCCATTGTCACCTATATACGTACGAAGGATACCTAGTAATAGTATCATCGAGTATTTTCTTGTACAGTGTATTCATTGTAAAAAGAGGTTACCCCTTGAATTTTTTGGGTGTACGTTATATTATTTCCATGACTAGGAACACATACGGGGGATGGTAGCCCCCCATGTTCGTTGCACCAGGTGTAGCAACGGCATCATAGGGTGGTGGAATCCCCCTCCTATTAGGGGGTTTATAGGCGGGCAGTAGCCCCCCAACATGGGGTTCAGCATAGCGGATGAGATATTTTCTTACCTATATATATGTGGAACCAAGGATGGGGGGCGAACCCAAAGATTGTGGGAGGACCTACCCATGGTTTTGTGCATGGGTCTTGCACATGGTTTTACACATGATTGTTTTCTGCCCAATGTATTTTGTAGATTCAGTCAAGGGAACTATGCTTATGTTATAATCCAAGGTTAATATATTTGGGTTTATTAATTCTTTGACATGTATATATATGTATTCTAACATTGAAAAGAACATAATGAAATAATTAAACTGCTAGTCTTGGTTTTTGAGCTCAGAGGAAAATCTATGAGTATCTATTTTATGTTCTATTCATTCTATATTTTCTACTTTAAGAATTCATTTGTAGGTAATTGTTGTACACAGTTAAAACCTACATTTGGTATCAGATTTGTTCCGACTTCAAGGGAATACCTTTGTTGTTGAAGGGTTTTTCTAGGGACTATGGTAGACCCTATTCAGTGGGAGATATACGAGATCGATTCTTGGAGTGAAAGAAGATGGAAAGTTGTGGAAAGATAGAGAACGAGAAATTTATTGGTTAGAGCTTGAAGTTGTGGAAGCTAAAGATGGAGGATATTTTGGTGGATAAAGATGAGTGGATCATGGTAGATCTGAGTACCAAACCAATGAAATTTTTTGCAGAATACTTTGTGATGTTGGATTGGAAGTAAAAGACCATAATACAGTTGCGAATATGAAATTTAGTATCGTGGAATGTATCATGGGAAGCTACAGTGAAGGATTTGTGGGTCAAGTTAGGGAATTTCTACCAATATAAGTTTCGAGTGAAAAAATTCCTCCTACGGAAAAATATATATAGCATGAGAATGAAGCAAGGAGACTTGGTGACAGAGCATGTAAACGCATTTGATAATGTGGTAAGAAAGTCGTTATGAGTTGATATAAAAAATTCAGACAATGATAACTACATAAGTTTTTTGTGTTCTCTACGAGATTTGTGGGATATTTTGGTTGTTGCAATAGGTAGAGATACAACTACCTTGAATTTTGATGAAATAGTTCCTCGAGTGGGAGATCTAAATCTAGAGGGAGACCTAAATCTCCACGAAAAGCTATAAATATATGCTAGAAATGCAGAAAGGAAGGGAACTACAAAAAAATATTGTGTATCTAAAGCTCCTGAGAAATGAAAGCAATGAGAAATTTGGAGATTGGAGCATACTGTCAAACACGCCCTTCCTTTGTCAAACGTGCCCTCTTAGTGTCAAGCACGCCCTCCAACTTTAGAGCTACTTTCGGGTCCCTTCCCGGTGTCAAAATTTTCTCCAATATAGGTCGTTGGAAATCTCTTCAAGTATACTATCCAGATATGCCTTCAGGTTTAAATTTGGAGGTCATTTTCCTTGTCAAAATTCAGATCTCTGAAGGCTAGTAAAGGCACAGTGATGAGGCCAAAAAGAGAGGCAGAAAGGTGATTTTTTAGTGGTTTTTAACCCTTTTGGCTGACTAGTTTTCCTCCAAATGTTTAGAAAATGCATAAAATCCATGTCCTCATCACTTTGAATCCAAATATGTTGGTATTTTTCTCATCGTATTCCCAAAAAAAGAGCACAACGCCCTAGGTGTGGCACATTTGACAGGCAACTAGTCAAACACGCCCTCGTTGTGTCAAATGCTCCCTCCATCTTGTAGGGTGATTTTGACTACCTTCCTAGTGTTAAAATTGAGCCCATAATAGCTCATTAGAACTATTTTCCTATCTAGTTTCCAAATATACCTTCAGTTTCCAAGATGGACTTGATTAGACCCTCCAAAAGTTGATTCTAACAAGACTAGTTAGAAAGTGCAAAATGAGGGTGCAAAAATGAAGTGTGATCTTGCAAGAAAATTTTGGAGGTCTTCCTCAACGCCAAAATAAAGCTCATTATTTATCATTGGAAATATATTTCTTCCTTGTTATCATTTGACTCATAAAGTAAGTCATTTGGACACTCCATATAGGAGAACAATTGATTTACCCAAGGTCGCTCGAGAAGTGCAACAACCTTCATGTAGAAACTGTATTTTTGAAATTTCTCCAAAACCATGACACTTGTGTAAGAAAAGAAGGAGGTTTTTCATTATTTTCTTATGATCGACAAAAACCTCTCTAACTTGTGTTAAATTCATCTATGTTTGTTTGAAAACATACTTTGAAACAAAATAGGCCCTATGTATGGTAAATGATTTGTCCCTTGAAATGACTTTTTGAAAAATGATGCAGAAATGATGTTTATGAATTGGAATGACCTCATACTTGCTGAAACGACCTACCTTACGCCTCCTTTGCTCAGATGTCTCTAATTCTACAGCCAACCCTAGCTATGTGGGAGAGGAAATTAGGGTTCAGTGCTTGTGGAAAATGATGATTTGTACACCCTTGGGAAAAGAAAAATCCCTCTCGCATTCACTTAACCCTTTGAAAATTTACTCTTTCACTTGACTATTTCCTTGGACAAATTGATCTTTTGATGGTTTTTGAGAACTATTTGAATTTGACTTTTCTTTAATGAAGTTGGCATAGAGAGATTGAGTTGGCAACTTAGGAATATTACTTATTACATATAGTGAACATAAAATTACATGATGAAATAAGCATTTCTCTTTACAAATCATCCTCACATGGTTAAGAGATGTTATTTGATCCTTGGAAACCCTAAACTACCTAATGAGACCTTGAAGGATTGAATTTCAATATGACATGACTAATGTCATGGCATGATGTCATTAACTTTATGGACAATGGATACTCAGCAAGGTTGAAATGAGCCAACAAAGGGTTAATTTCTAAAAGGAATAAAGGAAACCCTAATTCGACCTTTAGTGACCAAAATTTTGCATGACAACCTAGTGGAATGATAAAAATTTCAGAATGGCACCCTAATATGATATGAAAAGAGGATTTTTGATCACTGATGGTAGTATGAGAATACTAACACTAACATCATGAAGAGCATCTCAGGATTTGTTTTTATAGACATTTTGGTAAACTCTAATACACTCCTTTAACGGTTGATCAAGCATTTTTTATTGGATACATGAGGGAGGTAATATTTAGACGATAATATCTCGGTGCCTTTAAACAAATAGTTAAAATTTATTTTGTTCACATCCTCTTCTTCTATAATTTTTATTTGTAGTGAAAGTTTTTGTGTATCTCCATGTTTGGATTTGATTTTGTATCACTCAAATCGTTTTGACATGCAATTTCCCTTTTAAAACCTACTTTTTGTGGTTTATTGGTGAAGCATTCTCCCATTCAATAGAAATTAAAAAAAAAAAATCTCTCTTTGTGATATTCCAATAAGTTGTTGAGAGCCTATGATTTTATAAAACATATGAATGTCAAAGTGAAAGAGGGTCACTATAGAATCCCTGATTCTGTAGTAGCCCTATCTTATTTCTATTTGTATATTATAATGCCTTAATAACATTTTATTTCATATGCTTGATTGAATTATATATAAGCCCTAGTATCAACATGTGGTATAATGTGATGAAAAGTTATTACCTAATGAATTATAAACTATGTGATAATTTACACTTGACTTTTTTTACATCTGGTTTATTTTCCATATTTTAATATATGTTATATCATTAAATTATCATATAAGACTGGGTTTAAATATATTAATAACTAGACAACTCATTTAGGATTATTGTGAGTTTATATTCATGTGTATGGTCAAGTTCCTTTTGAAAGTTTCATATTTTCAATCATGAGAAATGATGGTTCTCATGCTAAGGGCTATTGCTTTGAGATTTGTATCAGGTTTCATGGGTGATTTGGCATTCTCATCAGAGATACTAATCCTGATTTGCACTAATTTTCTCAAATCCAATGCTCATGGATGCTCATATATGATAGCCATTAATGTCTCTATACCATACCTCCCGACTATCAATGTTTGAGTTACCCCTTTGGCTTTCTAGGTTACCAACACCTTGTTGCTTCATTGTTTTTGTTCATATTTTTTAGATTGCTATGTAAGTTAAGGTTTGGTGACCATCTCATTTTGCATTTTACCTCTACGTTTCATGGTAATTCCTAGTTGAAACCCTCTTGGATTCTAACCATGGAACCCCTTATCATGTTTAACTCCATTGGAACTCACATAATAGAGCCATATGATGAGTATGTAGACTTGTTCCACCAAGTCAGGTAGTGGGATTTACTTCAGTTGTTTCAAGGTTATATTAAAGGAGTTGTCAAGGGTTTTGCCTCTTTTTTTGATAAGAAGAAAGATTGAGTGGGTTACCTAGAGATGGTTATAGATATTGACTTCATTGAAGAAACTACTCATATCCCATTTAAGAGAGATAAATGGTCTAAAAATTGTGTAATGTGTGACATTCCCTCAAAGAAACTTATCATTAGTAAAGATTGTGGATATCATGTGAAAGGTATGCCAATTTCCTCTTTGAAATATAAATGTCGTAATTTAGTTCTTTTGTTTCATTAGTATGCTACTTGTGAAGGGTGACATTGTTTGGTTTTTATTTATCATAAAAGGTTGTTAATGGAATTTCTCATCCATAAACTTAATTTTCCCTTTTATGTGTATAAAAGCATAACTAAAATGTCCTACACATACGAGTTACATTGCAAGAACTTTGAAACATCACTCTTTCATCTATATTCTAGTTAGACACCATTCAACATAGACGGGGGATGAATAGGATCATTTCCTAGATTGAAATGGTTTCAAAAAGACAAAATTACTCAAGTATTCCAATTCCTCATGTATTTTTCCACATACCCCTTAATTAGAGAGTCTTGTTCAGTCAGCATATCATCATTCATTATAGAATCATCAGGTAGAATCATTTCATGAAGAAAAACTTGTGTTTTGAATGAAAATAACATTGAAACCCTCAAACCTACTCGTGTTCGCTTAACTAGAAGCATGACCAACAGTACCACTATCTGTGATATGGAATTAAAATTAGAATTTAAGGATAAAAGAGAAGTGAAACCTTCTAGGGTAAGTCTTCGACCCAAAATTACACCTAAGAAACATGTACATGTAAAATAAATGAATCAATATGAATAAAACCCTCAAACGAAAGTTAGCATTAAACAAATTAAGAGGAAAATTTCCTGAGCAAGGTGAAATAGACAGTAGAATACTCCTAGAAATTATGAGTTTGTCCATATTGAGGCTCATCCTAAAACCTTGGCAAAATGAAATAGGCCATAGGTCCAAGATAATTTGGGATTCTTCTGTTGATGTTGTTTGTTGTAATGATAGTCCTACAAGAAACATCCTTTTGAATGAGGCTAAATTAAGAACATGTATTGGTAGCAACAATAATTGCTCATTGTCTCATGTCTTGAAAAGTGTTTTCGTTAGCTTATCCATGAAGAGAATCAACTTAGAAATTCAGTTCAAGCTAAGGAAAGACACAAGGAACATAAATCTTCTAGTACTAAAAACAAATATCGCTCTAAAAATACAAATATTATTATTAGCTCATTGATGGTGAAAGTAGTTATATCTTCTAATGTAGATGGATCTAATCCTGATAAGTAATGACTTTATTGTTATATATGATCAGAAATTTTGAAGTTTTCAAGGGATGTATCTATTTTATTTATTTTACTAAATTTAGTAAAGGGAAAATACATAATCCCTCATTTTGTAGCAACCCTATCTTCTTGTGCATATAAATGCCTAATATATGTCTTGTTGGTTGTACCAAGTCCTCCATATTCACCAAAGGATGACCTTAGATTCCATAATGGAGGGTAACTAAGGTATAAAGGAAAATAAGTTTCTCACCATTTTAATTTAATTATTAATAATTATTAGCTGAATGGTATAGATTTAACCTCCATGGAATATGCTAGAATAGTCATAGTAGTGTTCATATATCAAGGGTTAAGATTTACCTCCAAGTTAATTATGTTGTTTTAAATAATTGATGTCAAAGTGTTTAATTAAAGAAAACATTATATCAACATATGTCATATTGAACATGTGATATTTATACATCTCATGTTGCTAAAATTTAAAAAATTATGAAATTAAATTTATTATTATTATTATTATAAGTTAAACATATATTCATTTCAGAAAGCATGGAATAAGATTTTTATCGATGAAGATTTATATCGACTTTATTACCGAGTTTCTTAATATATAAATAGGGTATGTTACAATAACATGGGCCAAAGCCATCACTTCTCAATATAACATGCCAAAAGAACCATTACCGATGTCGGGTGCAAGAATTGTGCTTGACAAACTCCTCAACATTTAATTTTCAACTCGGGGTTTTGTAAACTTAGCGACGAACCAGAGGTAATGCTAGAAATGGTATGAACTTTTCCCATCTCTAATCCCACTTCTTAAAGGAAATGCTTTGCAGAATCAAATAAAAATCAATCGAAAAGATAATTGACACCAAAGCAACTCTAGTGCTAGAATGTAAAAGACAATTTGGATGTAAATAAAGTAAAGAAATTCCACACAACATAAAAAATCTTAAATGCTATAATTAAACACTATGTTCATCTTTAGATGGATGACTAACAGTCTCACAAGTGGACCCTTGCAGAATATTGTCTTCCTTATGATCTTCCTTCCACACAAGCAACCTATCCTTGTACTGTTATAATCTACTTGTACTAGTGCAGGTACATTATCTCTGTGCAAAAGTATATATGACCTTCCTTATTGAAAAATTATGTCTTAGTGGAGGTGCTCTAAGTATAAGGGCTTAGAGCACTTTGTTTGTTATGAAACTAGCTCACAAAAGGATAGAAAAGATAGATCAATGCCTTAGAATTCAGCCTCTTCGAGGGGGCAACCTCCTTTACATTACATAAATGAACAATTCTTGGATGACACAAATGACAAAAATTCCTTTCTATATATAGGAGTCTAAGGAGTCACAATATAACCCAGCCGACCTAACAATAATAATATAAAGCCACAAAAATAACAATAGAGGGATTCTATGGGCCATAGTAATAACAATAGGGTGACAGTAGGGGAACAACAATATTAATAAGGGATATAGCTACAATAGTAATGGGGTAATCACTAGTATTATAGCGACCTAACATGCCCCTCTCCTTCAAAAAATTGTTGTCCTCAACGCTTGAGTAGTTCTGGATGTTTCTGTATAAAATTCTCATCCTCCCATGTGGAATCTTTAGCGGATAAGTTCTTCCACTTGATGAGATACTTCGAAATTGATCGATTTCATAGCTGTCGAGTTCTTGTCTCTGTGACTGCTTCTGGTTCCAATACGATTTTTCCTTCCAAAGTCAAGTTCTAGCAATATTGTTTGAACTAGGAGCTTGTCTCCTATAACCTTCTTTAAACATGAAACATGGAAAATTGGGTGCACTCGAGAAGCTATAGGAAGCTCCAATTTGTATGCCATAGTACCAATCTCTTGCAACACCTTGTATTGACCATAATACTTTTGTGATAATTTCTTATCCTTCATAGCTTGCTTCAGGGACATTTGTTTATATGGTTGTAGCCATAGGAATAGCCAATCACCTACATCAAAACTTCTTTCGCTGCGATGTTGATCTGCCTGTTGTTTCATTCTATTTTGTGCCAACACGAGGTTATCCTTTAAGAGTCGGAGGACTTGTTGTTGATGTTCGATGTGATGTTCCACTGCTTGAACCTTAGAATTTTCTCTTAAATATGATGTGATGGATGGTGGATGATATCCATAAAGTGCCATAAATGGGGTCATTTTTGTTGTTGTATGGAAGGATGTATTATACCACCATTCAACGAAAGGTATCCATTTGACCCATTGTGTCTATTTATCAGAGACAAAGCAACGAAGATATCCTTCCAAAAATTTGTTTACTATCTCAGTTTTCCCATCAGATTGAGGATGATAAGATGAGCTATGAGCTAACTGAGTACCAAGACAAGAAAATAATTTTGTCCAAAAATTTCCAGTGAAGATGGGATCTCTATCACTTACAATAAGCTTTGGATTTCCATGTAGCTTTTGAATTGTTTCCATAAATGCAGTAGAAATTGTACTAGCTTTAAACAGATGTGGTAATGCACAAAAGTGTGCATACTTGGTAAGTCTATCAAATACCACCAGGATGACATTATTTCCCTCAGACTTGGGTAAACCTGTGGTAAAATCCATTGAAATCTCCTCCCAACGTTGGCTTGGAATGGATAAATGTTGTAATAGACCTGGGGTTTTAATTATTTAAACTTTATTTTGTTGGCAAGCCAAACATTTGCCACAAACTTTTGAATATATGTTTTAAGGCCATCCCAAAAAAATTCCTTCTTAACCATGTGGTAAGTTTTTAAAAATCCCGAGTACCCTCCTAAGGAATAAGTGTGTAATTGCATAAGAATCTTTTGTTTGAGTTTGGAATTATTACAGAGGTATAAGCGATCTTTGTACCATAACGAATCATTTTCCTAGCTAAATGCATCAAATGTAGTGGAATCTTGTTGTAACTTTCAAGTGAGTGCCCACACTTCTTCATCATTCTTCCATTCCTCCCTTGCTTCATTTATCCAATTCGGTTGGATAATAGAAATGGCGCATAACAATGCTTCCACATCCTCATCCTTTCTTGAGAGTGCATCTGCCACCACATTTTTCTTCCCTTTTTTGTAGATGATTTCAAAGTCATAACCCAACATATTTGTTACCCACTTTTGTTGATCTTCAGAGGATAATCTTTGTTCTAAAAAGTATTTAAGTCTATCATGATCCATTTTTACCTTGAAGCGTCTTCCCATTAGCTAAGGTCGCCATTTCTTAAGTGCATGTAGTATTGCCAACATTTCCTTCTCATAAATAACTTTGTGTAAAAAATTTCCCTTGATTGGACAACTTTCAAAAGTAATGGGTCTTTCATCTTTCATTAAAATAGTATCAATTCCATTTCTTGAAGAATAACATTCCACAATAAAGGATTTTGTGAATTCCGGTGTAGCTAAGACTAGTGCTTGGCACATTGCCTCTTTAAGATGTTCGAAGGCCTTTGTTGTTCTCGAGTCCATGAAAATGCATCTTTCTTCAATAATGTTGTTAGAGGTGCTACTATTATCCCATAATTCTTAACAAACTTGCGATAATACCCTATCAACCTCATAAACCCTCACAGATGCTTTATGGATGTGGGGATTTTCCATTCCTCAATGGTAAGAGACAATGTCCCCACCTCTCTCTTCTTACATGTATTGGTGCTAGCAGACTCTTCTACACTCATTGCTTTGAATTCTTTCAAAAACACTCCCCACCTTATCCCCTTTTCTTGTAACTTTTTCTTGACAATAATTGTAATAAGCTCGTGATGGCATATCTTGTTTGCAACTTGGCTTGCACTGCTACTCTACACGTCTTTCGCCATCTTCTCAATGCTTCTAAGCAATAAGTGAGGAAAATTAATCAATTTTCCTGCCTCAAAATGCAACAATAATTTGAGGTGGTATAGAAATGCCAAGGTATAGTGTCCTTCTCCGATTACAAACTTCTGCAATATAAACAGTAAAACTTGCCACTTCCTAACCATGGGAGTCTGTGGAAGTCCATTTCTCGAATCGACCTTAATTTTCTTATCAACCAAAAACCAGTGCCAACGCTTCTTTGCAAGTTGTTCTTTTTTAAACCAATGCTCCCCTATAAGTGCTAAACTCGTGGCTTATGTGATGAACTCCTCTGTAATTTTAAATTTTAAGGACCCGACGTGACTCGGCCTTCTTTGAACGTCCTTGCAAACTCTAATGCCACTAACATTTTGATCGCGTCAAACTTTTGTAGAAATGGCGGGAACCCAGATTCTTAATATAGTGCAAGACTGTTCGTGTACTCAGTGGTTTGTTCAATTTCCTGCAAAGATAGCAGTTCATTCCTCACAGGTGCCATTTCGAACCACACTCCTCTTCACTCTCTTCACACTCTCAAAGGAATTTCTGAGCGACTCCAATGTTTGCTGTGAGTTTTATGGCAGAGGTTCATTGCTCCCCACCCTTTCAGACCCACTAACCTGGCTATGATGGACCAACCCCCCCACATCAGGTATTAATTCGTTTCAACCCTCTAAGGGTGAATTGTGATGATTGGATGCAATGGTGGTATAGGTGGCGGTGGCGCAACGACTACAATGATCTCATTGCAGGTAAGATAATAATGGTCAGACAATGCGAAATGATTTCAAGGAGGGTGTGTAGGTTATCAGATAGTAGTACCATCCCGTAGTCCGTGTCATAATTCAGTCATACATACTTCAACATTTATTAAAAAGATTATATTCCAAACCTTACACACCTTGCACTTTAAATATTTGTTCCTAGATTAGTAAATAATGAAACAAAGAATCAATTAAAACATGGAATGAGATAACATATTAGCACATGTGCAGGAAAGTAAAGGCCCATAAATATCCTTGATAAACCACTCTAGGATTGTGTAAATTGTTTTCACAGTCAACTATATTTTTCCACCAAACCTGCTTACACTGCGCTGTACCTGCACCAGAGAATTTTACCAAACAAATAATCAGATAGGACATACTTTTGTAACTAGACTTAAAAATTTTTCCTTCTTATAATAGAAAAATTGATTCGCCATCCTTTGGTGTTTCTTGAACATGCCTTCTAGATTGACTGCATCAAATTCTGCATTCAATTTATGAGGGAATAAAGAAGTGGGAAATGGGTAAAAAAAAAAACAATTGGAAGTAATATTACAACAGGGATTTATGAAACAATATCACGAAGAGGGATAAATGAAATGGAATGTGGGAAAAAAAATGGGTAAAAGAGGGATTTTACGAAATCAGGTAAGGGTAATTCTTAAAACAAAGAGGAAGGTAATTCATTGGGGAATTTAGAAAAGACAATAGTGGGAAATTTCGAATTGGGAAATATAAGAAAGACGTTCTATTTACCTTGAAATCTGCTTGCACTGGTACAGAAAAAAATAACTGCAGCGGGAAGTAAGTGTTTACTTTGATAAAAATGTACATGGTAGTTACCCCAAACTTGGGTAAGTGCTCGGTTTCATGAACCTTCTTGTTCCTAGTGGCGACCATCATATCTAAAAATCAAGTAACATTCTCTTTTTATTAAAAATTTTATCTTCCTACCAACATGCTAGTTTTCAGGTCGATCCTTCTGCAATCATGTCAGTCAACTGATTTTCATAATTACAGGAATTTTTTCTTTTTATACTTTTTATTTTTGTCAATTTTTTTCTTTTTTATTTTCTTTGATTTTTTATTTTTTAATAAGGACAACAAGGAATCAATTCTTCAAGAGGATGGTGTTTACCACCTACCAACTCCTTTTCAAATGGCTATTGGACTTGCTGCATAAAATATCCTTTAGTAAGGGGCTAAAAATATACCTTTAGTCTATGCACGTTTACTAGGAAGACATAATTTCGTCCATCAATAGTTTTGATTTCTAATGCTCCATTTTCAAACACTTTGACCAGCTCATAGGGTCCCATCTAGCATGTACAAAACTTTCCTTTAAAATGTTTGAATCTTGAATCATAAAGGAGTACCCAATCACCTGGTTTGAAGTGCTTCTTATGAATGGACTTGTCATCCCACTTCTTACGTTGTTGTTGAACCAAGATGTTCTGTTGAACGACATCCCTTTGGATTTCATCTAACTCGTTTAATTGTAGAAGGAGATACTGCTATGCTTCAAAGAGATCTAGTCCCAATTGGACTGCAGTCCTGAATGTCTTGATTTGGAATTCAATCGACAGAAGGACTTGTTTCACATACACTAGGTCATATGGTGTGTGTGTCCTGTGCTATTTCTCTAAGTGGTTCGATAGGCCCATAATTCTTTCAATAATTTGTTAGCCCAATCATTTCTATGGATTTTTACTATCTTTGTAAGGATGTACTCAATTACCTTATTCGTGGACTCCACCTAACCATTTGCTTGTGGGTGATATAGTGTTGATTTCCTATGTCGTATTTTGTGCTACTCCATACAACCTGTACTAGATTGGAAATAAACTTCGATCCATTGTCGAAATTTTTTTTATCTAGGCACACCAAATCTAGTAAACCTTTGAGTAAAAATAAAATCAACAAACACTCTTTCGGTAGCAAAAGAAACAGCAATAGCTTCTACCCATTTTTTAACAAAATTTGTACAAACCAAAATATGACTTTTATTTGATGATGTAGGATTTATTGGTACTATGAAATCAATGGCCCATTTTTCAAAAGGCACAATCATAACCAGAGGACATAAAGGCATTTCATTGGCTTGATGAGGATGGCCAATTTGTTGATAGCTATCATGCCGCTTGACATACTATTTGGCATCCTTGAACAAGCAAGGCCAAAAATAACCAGCTTGTAATAATTTGTATGCATCCGCTTATTGGTGAAGTGACCTCTACAAGGTTCATCATGGGTATATTTTAAGATATCAAGCACCTCTTCCCCTCTTACAAATCTACGGATAATGAGATATGCTCTGGTGTAAAATAGGTCTTATTGGATCCAGGAATAAGCAAAACTTTTCTGAATGATAGTCCGCTTTTCACGAGTGGATAAGTGAGGTGGTAATTTTCGGTGACTACATAGTTCGCTATGTCAACAAACCATGGAGATTTTGTTGACACAACAAAAATATGTTCGTCAGGAAAATCATCATCAACAGGAATTGATTCACCATGATTATTGAATCTTGATAGGTAATCTGCAACTACATTTGACTTTCCTGGTCTATCAACAATGGTAATATTAAATTACTCTAATAATAGCAACCACCTAGTCACTCTACCACTAGTTAATGGTTTACTCATAAAATATATTATGGCAGAATGGTCAGTATGTACAAGGAGTTCATATATGGTAATATAATGTTTTAATTTATTAATGGAAAAAATTACAGCTAAAAACTCTTTCTCACTAACCGTAGCTGGGGCATTACATAGCCCAAAGGGAAGCACTTCATAAGCACATGTACCCCATGGACATGTAAAAGTGGTTTTGTCTTGATCCTCAAGTGCTATCTATATCTGGTTGTATCTGCTAAAGCCGTATAGAAAAGAAAAGTACTTCTTACCAACAAGTGTATCGAGCAACTGATCGATGAAAGGAAGGGGGGAGTAATCTTTGAGAGTGTATTTATTAAATTATTTGTATTTAATAAAAATGCACCATCTCTCATCTCTCTTTGGGACTAATACTAATGGAGAGACCCACTAGCTATCAGAAATGGGATAGATAAAATCAGGATCTAAGAGTTTTGGCAATTCTTCTTCTACAATGTTTCTTAGAGATAGGTTCATTCACCTTTGGGGTTGTTGGAAAGGTTGAGCTCCATCCTAAATATAGATATGGTGTGTGTAAGTTTATGGAGGGATTCCTTTCACATCTTCATAACCCCATCCAAAGGAATCAAGATGGTTGTACAATAAATTCACAAGCTGCTCTCGCTGAGAGGTATCCAAGTCTGAACTAATATACAAGGATTTAATTGGACTAATCTAAACAAGAGTAGTGTTAGGCTCAAGAGTACACAAGGGTGTCGCTAGAGATGGTGATGATGAGGGTAGAGAGTCATATCCTTCCTGAAAATCTAGACTAAAAATCTGACTCAATGACTCAAAATTAGGCATGGTGTCTAGATTGTTTAGGAAGTCTTGAATCTCTCCCTCCTATGAGGACTCATCATCCTGATGTATCAAGGAAATATGCTAATTCTCCTCATCATTACTATAGTTTAACCATAAAGTGTCTCAGAGCTCCTAAATAGATAGAGTGGGTTGATATTGGGTGACTTTCTTTCTGGAATCTCCATGGGAAATATACATACCACCAAAATGACATCCAATATAAGCATCGTTCGTAGCAAGCCATGGGTGTCCCAAGGTCAAGGGATGCCCTCCTACAAATTTCTTTGGCTGAAACACAATGAAATCTACAGGATATTCCCAAGAATCTAAGGAAATGCCCACATCATCCAATACTCCTTCCAACTTGACTTTAGGTCTATCTACTAGTTCAAGCACACAATGAGTAGGATGAATATAGACCAGTCCAAGTTGATCCATGGTTCGCTTGGTCATAACATTAATGGCTACCTCTAGGTTTATAAGTAAATTGGAGACAAGATCATCACCTATTTGAACAACAAGGTTTCTGGGGTTGGTATATTTTTCCATGTGCATACATCCCATCATTAACTCTGCTCCTCTACCAACAAATTGAATGGTTTGGGGTTCCAATCTTCTCCTTCCTCGCTTCTTGAGACATATTTCCCTAATTATTTTTATATAAATGGGGATATCTTCAATAGCTTAGAGCAAAGTTACCCTTATGAAAAGGTTCCTAAGCTTAGAAGCCAGCCTAGACTTAGGAATGGGGTCTTTCTTCTCCACAATTACTGCATAGGGAGGTCGGTTGGAAAAAGATGACAAGGGCTCATTATGTATAGGGATAGGATGAATGGTGTTATCTTTTTTTGAATGTTTAGGAGTTTCCTCCTCTCCTTTCTCATCGATAATCACCATGGGCTACTTTTTATTCTCTGAGGTTACTACATTCCTTGATTCTAATTGGAGATCATTGACTCCAACTAGCATAGTCTAAAATCTGGATGAATAAAGCAGGGTCATAAAATGTATCATTTGCACCGCTTTATTATTAGGGTTGGGTAAAGGTTGAGAAAGTAGCTGAGAAGGTTGAAATGTTGGAGGTAACGGTAATGGTGGCATGGGTTGACTCAGCTGAGGTAATGATGGTTGAGGCATTAGGTAAGGTGCATATGTAGGATGGTATGATTGCATAGTTGCATGCTATAAATTATGCGAATGATATGAATTGTTTGGTCCTCTCCATCCTTGTTGCAAAGATTGGGAGGGTTGTCCACATTGATATTGATTCCCATGCTACCAATGCTGAGAGTGACCAATGTTAGTATAGGAATATGAATGTGCATTACAACAAAAAAAATGTGTTGGAGATTCAATAACCATACCTGCACTTACCTGAGGCCAATTTCTTCTTTCTCCCACATCATGCAATGATTCGTCTTTAGGTTTTCCCCCTTCCAATACAGTTTTCAGCTCAGGTATAGAGGGACATTTATCAAGATCATGTTTATCTGTAGAAATTGCACATTTATTATTTTCTTTAATATCTAGAGGGCGTTCTCTTAAAGGATGCTTTCTTCTACATTTAGGATAGAAAATAGACAATAGATATGAACATTAATTATTTATTATCACGACATGTATGTGAATATTATGAATAACTGATAGATTTTGTTGATAAATGGACTTGGCTAACATGTGCAAGCTGCAAATTTATATGTAGATATACCAAAACAAGAAGAAAATGACACAATGGGAGAAACAATATTTGAATGAAGTTGGTAGACATTGGCATCCACAAGATTGGATGACCTTATTGACTTCGTTATATTTTAGTCAACTTTGACCATATGACAGAGTCAACTTCGACTTCAAATTGACTAGTGAATAACCAATGCAAAATTTGACTTGGATGTGAATGCAAATAAGTAGTTGGTTAAAATATTCAACTGAATTGGTGCAAAACTAGATTGATTCGAGTAACATTATAACGTTATAGATAATGGATATTCTTATTGGTACTGGTATTTATGTTTAATATGAGACTCTTATAGACTTGATCTTCTTTAATTTCTACTCTTACGTCATAATTTGATACTCTCTATCCATTGTAATTTAATAAATTCATGAGCTTGTAATAATGGCATAGATTGCATAGAAAAGAGTAAATGAAGGATAGCTAAGTCAAGTTATATTTGGACTAATTGTTTCAGCGAATCATTGAAGTCATAATTGATAACATTCATTGATATCAAATTGACATTTATTATGAAAATCCTATCCATCAATAAAAACAATATGTATTATTTAAGATAATGTTATCCTTCATAAATTTAATCGCAAACTCTAAGAAATCAGTAGTAAGAAACAAGCAATAAACCTATCCATTCATTATACAACACATTTGATAATACAACAACATGTCAACATTAACTAGAAAACATAAAAATAAAGTTATCAATAAGAAGACAAGAACAACAAAGCATCTATTACAACTACGAATAAAATTATATGTGCAACATACAAAATTTTGCACCTGAATTGTTAGAGCATCCAAGCAGTTGATTTATTTTTATAGAATTACTTGTAACAGAGAAAAAGTTCAAGAACAATAAGTTAGATAACCATAATACAGTTAAAGATTTTAAGTTACAAAATGATGACAACATGAGAATATATTGATTTCCCAAGGCACATAATTTTTCTTGGGTTATGATAGTGGAAAAGAGTAGGAGCTACCTAAAAGTTCCTGGTTATAGAAGAAAGTTGTATGGTAGATAGATTGCAAAGAATTTTTGATAGTTGAGATCAACAATATATGGCCACCTAGTGAGTAGAAGTCAAAGTAAACCTTATATTCCTACATCTTCATATCCAATTAACAATTGTTGTGGTTGATTTACCTATGAAAATCATCATGCATGGTTGATGTATATCAAGGATAATTCTACAATGAGTAAAGGACCAAGACATTGTCCCATCCTTTCTCATTATCAGAAAGTAATAGAAGGTGGGGGAGGCATTGATGGGACTCATATACCTATGCAAGTAATCATATCTATATGAGAAATGTATGTAATAAAGGGTAAAATATGCATGCTTGATTGGTTACACCAGGTACAACTAATCCAATCGCATCATATATGCATACATATGTGTGAAGACTTATGGAAAGAGGATTCAAATTCCTTCCAAAAACATTATTCTTCATTGCACATGTGTGTTTTTTATTTTTTCATGATGTAGCTTGTTATTCTTGGTACATTTTAAGTTAGTCTTACAAAACCTTACCTACTCTAGCCTAACCTAGATTATTTTAGCCTAGCCAACTTTAGCCTACCCTGGGCTATGCCAAGATTACTATAGCTTAGTCTACTCTATCCTAGACTAGCCTACTATAGCTTAACCTACTCTAGCCTAGCCTACGTCTAGACGACTTTATCTTGGTCTACTCTAACTTAGCCTAATTTAGTCTAACATAGCCTAGTGTACACTATCTTAGCCTACTCTAGTCTAGCCTAGCCTAGTATATCCTAGTCTAGCCTAGCCTATACTAGCCTAGTCTAACTTGGCCTGAGATAAGGTCTCATTTTGTAGCCTACTCTATATTGGCCTAGCCAACCCAAACCTAACCTACCTACTTAACCTACTATAGCCAATCCCTCTCTTTCCTACCCTACATTAGCCTAACATTCGAAGGGATGATGTACTATATCCTAGCATATTATAGTATGGTCTAGTCTACCTTATCCTACTCTAGAATAAGCTTATCTTGGCATTCTTTAGCCTTCCCTATCCTATCATTTTACCTTTTCTAACATACTATAAGCTATTGCATTCTATCCTATCTATATTAGTTGAGCCTAGCTTACCCTAACACATCCTTGCTTAAGGCTACCCTATCATACTCTAGTCTATTCTAGCTTACTCTAGCTTGGCCTAGGCTAGACTGGCCTACTTTATTTTATCCTATCCTAATCTACTCTAAGCTACTCTAGCCTAACCTATCCTACTAGCCTAGCCTACTCTAGTCTAAACTACCTTATTTACAACATTCTAACCAGCTTCAACTTAGCCTATCCTCGCCTACATTAGATGACTCTAGCCTAGCATACTCTAGCCTATCCTAGCATAACTTACTCTAGAAAAATATAGCCTAGATTATTATATCCTAGCTAGATTAATCATGATGTAGTTTGTTTTTGTAGGTGCATTTTAATTTACGCTTACAACACCTAGCCTCTTCTAGACTACAATAGATTATTTTAGCCTAGCCTACTCTAGCCTACGCCTATGCTACAATAGCTTAGCCTACTCTAGCCTAGACTAGCCTACTTTAGCCTAACCTACTCTAACCTACACCTATGCTACAATAGCTTAGCATACTCTAGCCTAGACTAGCCTACTTTAGCCTAGCCTATGTCTAGACTATTTTATGTTGATCTACTCTAGCTTAGACTACTTTTCTCTAGCATATTCTAGCTTACACTATGTTAACCTACTCTACTTTAGCCCATCCTCATCTATCCTACTCTAGCCTAGACTATCCTAGCACAGTCTAACTTGCCCTATGATGGTCTATCATTTTGTAGCCTACTCCATATTGGCCAAACCAAACATAATCTAACCTATCTTAACCTACCCTACTATAGCCAATCCCTTTCTTGCCTACTCTACATGAGCCTACCCTACTATGGCATGACCTACTATATCCTAGCCTATTCTAGTATGGTCAATTCTAGCTTAACCTACTCTAGACCAAACCTATCTTGACATGCTTTAGCCTTCCCTAGCCTAGTATTTTACATTTTATAACCTACTATAGCCTATTGTATTCTAGCCTACTCTAATGTACTCTATATTAGCCTAGACTAGCTTACCCTAACATGTCCTAGCTTAGGGCTACCATATCCTACTCTAGCCCATTCTAGCTTATTCTAGCATGTCGTAGGCTAGACTAGCCTACTTTGGTTTATCCTATCCTAGACTACTCTAAGATACTCTAGCTTAGCCTATCCTACTCTAAGCCTAGACTAGCCGAGCCTACTCTAGTCTAGACTACCTTATTTACACTACCCTAGCCAACTTCAGCCTAACCTAGCCTTCTTAGTCTGCACTAGCCTACTATATCCTAGGAGATCCTAACTTTTCCTATTCTAGTTTACTCTAACTAGTATAAGCTAACATACATTAGCCCACTCTAGCCTAGCATATTCTAGCATAACCTAGCCTAACCTAAACTATCCTAGCACAACCTAGCCTATTCTAACCTAATCAATCCTAGCCTACTCTAACTTAACCTACTCTCACCTAACATATCCTACTCTATCCTGGCCTAACCTAGCATAGATTATCATAGCCTACTTTACTCTAACCTAGACTAACATACTTTAGCATAGTGTAACCCTGACTAGTTCAACCTAGCCTATCTTACACTTACCTAGCTTAGCCTAGCCTAGTTTAGCATAGCATAACATGTCTTATGCTAGCCCATCCTAACCTATACTAGCCTATCCTACTCTAGCCTAGCTTATTCTACTCTATCCTAGCCTACTTTACTCACAGGGCCTTCAGTGGGGAAGAAATATCATAACACGTGCATTCATATTAGGGGAGATATATTGAGGAAATAATGAAATAATATATTGAACACATAATAGGGGTAAATGGTTTTTATATTGGCAACTATAATAAATGGAGCTCGAAGTTAACGAAAAAATATAAAGGGTATAAAAAGTGTGAATGAAAAAATGGAAACCTATAATATCTAGTGAAAGGAAGGATTTTTTAAACTGGGAAGATGGATTGGGTTCACATTTTTTGGGGGTTAAATGATGTGATTTTTAGAATTATTTTGGAATATGTAGTCAAAATAAGGGTATTGTTTAGCATTCCATGAACGCATGTGATATGTCAAAAGTTCAATGAGTGAAACCCTGACTTTTTCTAACAAATCCTACCCTACTTTAGGAAAGCCTAACTTAGCCTAGACTAGTTTGACCTAGCTTACTCTAGCCTAGATTAGCCTAGCTTGACCTACTCTAGCCTAGCCTAACCCATCCTAGCTTAGTCTAGCCTAGGCCATCCTAACCTAGCCTAACTTACTCTAGCCCTAGCCTAGCCTAACCTAACTTACTCTAGCGCTAGCCTAGCATACTTTACCATAGACTATGCTAGCCTATCACACACTACCCTAGGCGAGCATGCACTAGCTTATTGTACTCTACTCTGGACAAACCTATTATACTTTACTTTAGACTACTCTAACCTACTTTAGCCTAGCGTGCTAGCCTAGACTAGCCTACCCTTGCCTAATGAACACTAGCTTAACCTAGCTATCTTACTTTATTCTAGCCTAGACTAACATATCTTACTCTATCCTAGCTTAGCCTAGCATAACCTACTCTCGCCTCGCATACTCTATCCTACTCTAGCCTAAATTAACCTAGCCTAGACTAGCGTAGCCTAAATAATGCATTTTTTATAGATATTTTCCAATATGTAGTAAAAATAAGGGTATTGTTTAGTATTCCACGAATGCATTTCATATGTCATAAGATCATTAAGTGAAACTCCCATGAATTTACACTAACCAAACCTATCCTACTTTAGTCGAGCCTAACTTAGCTAACATAGCTTGACTAAGCTTACTCTATCCTAGCCTGACCTAGTTTAACCTACTTTAACCTAGCCTAGCCCAATCTAGATTAGCATACTTTAGCCTAAGTTACTCTAGCCTAGACTAGCCTAACCTAGCCTAGCCTAACTTACTCTAGCCCTATCCTAGCCTACTGTAGCATAGCCTACTGTAGCTTAGTCTAGCCTATGACACACTAGCGTAGCCTAGCCGAGCCTTACCTAGCTAAATATGCCCTAACCTAGCCTAGCTCACTTTATCCTACTCTAGCCTAGTTTATCCTAGCTTAGCTTACTCTATCCTATCCTACCCTAGCCTAGCCTACTCTTGCCTAACATTCTCTATCCTACCAGAGCATAACCTAACCTAGCATACTCTTGCCTACTTTAGTCTAGCCCAACCTAACCTAACCTAGTGTAGCCTAGTCTATCCTAGCTTATCTTAGACTATTTTAGCCTAACTTTTCCTACTTTGGCTTAGCCTAGCCTAGCCTAGCCTAGCCTAGCCTAGCCTAGCGTAGCCTAGCCCAGCCTAGGCTAGCCTAGCTTAGTTTACTCTACCATAAACTAGCCTACTCCAGTCTACTCTACCCTATTCTAGCTTAGCATACTCTATCCTATTTTAGCCTATTCTAGCCTATTCTACTCTTTCCTAGCGTAGTCTATCGTACTATAGCATTTCCTAGCCTACACTAGCTTAAAGTACCATATCCTAGCCTAGCCAAAACTAGCCTAACATAGCCTAGCTTAAGCTACTCTATCCTAACCTACTTTGGCCACTCTTAGCATAATCTAGCCTACTCTAACCTAGTCTAGCCCACTCTAACATAGCCTATGTTTGAATAGCCTACTCTAACCTAGTTTATCACGCTCTAACATAGCCTAGGTTGGATTAGCCTAGCTTAACATAGTCTAGACTACTCTAGCATAGCTTAGTCTACTCTAGCCTCGCCCACTCTAACATAGCGTAGGTTGGAATAGCCTACTCTAACCTAGTCTATCTCGATCTAACATAGCCTAAGTGGGAGTAGCCTAGCTTAGCATAGCCTAGCCTACTCTAGCCTAGCCTAGTCTACTCTAGCCTAACCTACTATAATATAGCCTAGCCTAAACTACGGTAGTATAGCCTAGCCTAGCCTAGCCTAAACTAACCTAACCCACTCTAACCTACTTCTGGCCTAGCCTTGACTATCATAGCCAACTCTATCTTACTCTTGCCTAGCCTAACATGCTCTAGCCTAGTCTATCCTAGCCTAGCCTATTCTATCCTAGCCCAGATTAGCTTACCCTTGCCTAGACTAGCCTAGCCTAGCCTAGCCTACTCTACCATCGCTTAACTTAACCTACTCTAGCATAATAACATGCTCTAGCATAGCGTAACTTAGCCTAGCATACTCTAACCCTACTCTAACCTACTTTAGCCTTGAATACTCTAGCCTAGCCTACACTATCCTAGCCAACTTTATTAGCCTAGCCCAACATACTCTATCCTAGTATATCTTATCCCAATCTAGCATAGCATAGCCTACTCTAGACTAGCCTACCCTAGGTTATGTCAGCCTACTCTTACATATCCTTTCGTAGTATTACCTTGCCTAGCCTACTCTACCCTAACTTAGCTTAGCCTAGCCTACTCTACTCTAACTTAGCTTAGCCTAGCCTACTCTACCCTAACTTATCTTAGCCTACTCTAACCTAGCCTACTGTAGCTTAGGTTAGCCTATTGTTGCTTAAACTAGCCTAGCCTTACCTTTGCTAGCTTATCTTTCTCTAGGTTAACTAACCTACTTTAGCCTAGCTTGCACTAGCCTAGACTACCCTAGCCTTACCTAATGAACTCTAGCTTAACCTAGCTATCTTATCTATCCTAGCCTAGCCTAACATAGCTTACTCTATCCTAGTTTAGCCTAGCATAACCTACTCTTGTCTACCATACTCTATCCTACCTTGGCCTAGCTTAAGCTAGCTTACTCTAGCCTAGCCTAAATAATGAGACTTTTATAGGTATTTTCCAATATGTAGTAAAAACAAGGGTATTGTTTAGTATTCCATGAATCCATGTCATATGCCAAAGGTTCATTAAGTGAAACTTCGATGAATTTACACTAACGAAACATATTATACTTTATCGTAGCCTAACTTAGCCTAACCTAGCTTGACTAAGCTTATTCTAGCCTAGCTTTACCTAGTTTAACCTACTCTAACCTAGCCTAGCCCAATCTAGATTAGCGTACTTTAGCCTGAGTTACTCTAGCCTAGCATAGCCTAGCCTAGCCTAGCCTAACTTACACTAACCCTATCCTAGCCTACTTTAGCATAGCCTACTCTAGCTTAGTCTAGCCTATTTCACACTAGCCTAGCCTACCTTAGCCTAGCCGAGCCTTACCTAGCCAAATATAGCCTAACCTAGCCTAGCTTACTTTATCCTACTCTAGCCTAGTTTATCCTAGCTTAGCACACTCTATCCTATCCTACCCTAGCCTAGCCTACTCTTGCCTACTTTAGCCTAACCCAACCCAACCTAACCAAATCTAGCCTAGTCTATGCTAGCTTATCTTAGCCTAATTTAGCCTAACCTTTCCTACTCTCACTTAGCCTACTCTAGCCTACTCTAGCCTAGCCTAACTTAGTTTACTCTATCATAAACTAGCCTACTCTAGTCTACTCTACCCTATCCTAACTTAGCATACTCTAGCCTAGTTTAGCCTATTCTAGCCTAGTCTACTCTCTCGTAGACTAGCCTATCACACTATAGCATAGCCTAGCCTACACTAGCCTACACTAGCCTAAAGTACCATATCCTAGCCTAGCCTACACTAACCTAACATAGCCTAGCCTAGCCTACTCTAGCCTAACCTACTCTCGCCACTCTTAGCCTAGCCTAGCCTACTCTAACCTAGTCTACCCACTCTAACATAGCCTACTCTAACCTAGTCTATCCCGCTCTAACATAGCCTCGGTTGGATTAGCCTAGCTTAGCATAACCTACACTATTGTAGCCTACCATAGTCTACTCTCGCCTAGCCCACTCTAACATAGCCTAGGTTGGAATAACCTAGTATAACCTAGCATATCCCGCTCTAACATAGCATAGGTTGGACTAGCCTAGTTTAGCATAGCCTAGCCTACTCTAGCCTAGCCTAGTCTACTCTAGCCTAGTCTACTATAATGTAGCCTAGCCTTACCTACACTAGTATAGCTTAGCCTAGCCTAACCTAACCTAACCTACTCTAACCTACTTTGGCCTAGCCTACTCTAGCCTAGCCTTGACTATCGAGACCAACACTATCTTACTCTCGTCTGGCCTAACATAATTTAGCCTAGTCTATCCTATCCTAGCCTACTCTATCCTAGCCTAGATTAGCTTACCCTTGCCTAGCCTAGCCTAACCTAGCCTAGCCTACTTTACTGTGGCTTAACTTAAACTAGTCTAGCATAATATCCTACTCTAACATAACGTAACCTAGCCTAGCATACTCTAACCCTACTTTAACCTACTTTAGCCTTGAATACTCTAGCCTAGACTATCCTAGCCCAACATACTCTATCCTAGTCTATCCTATCCCAATCTAGCCTAACCTAGCCTAATCTAGCCTAACCTACCCTAGCTTATGTCAGCCCACTCCTCCTTAGCCTTTCCTAGTATTACCTTGTATAGCCTAGATTTTTCTAGATTAGCTTAGCATACTCTAACATAACTTAGCTTAGCCTACTCTAACCTAGCCTACTATAGCCTAGGTTAGCCTACACTTGCTTAAACTAGCCTAACCTTACCTTCCCTAACCTAGTTTTCTCTAGCCTATGCTAGTCTACTCTACCCCAGCTTAGATTAGCCTCCTCTAGCCTAATAGCCGAGTCCAACCTATCATAGCTTACTCTAGCCTAGTCTACTTTATCCTAGCCTGCTCTAACCTACTCTAACCTAGCCTTACCTAATCTACTCTAGCTTAGCCTAGCCTAGCCTAATCTACTCTAACTTAGCCTAGCCTAGCATGCTCTAGCCTTCCATACTCTAGCCTACCCTAATTTAGGTTACTTTAGCCTACCCTGGCTTAAAATACTCCAACCTAGCCTACTTTAGCCTAGTCGAGCCTAACCTAACCTAGCCCACTCTACTCTAACCTTGTTTAGCAAACCCTAGTCTAGCATATCCTATTCTACTTTAATATACTCTAGCCTACTCTATCCTACTTTAACCTAGATTAACCTACTCTATCCTAGCCTATTCTAGACTAACCCACTATGGCCTAACGTAGTCTACCCTACTCTACTCTAGCCTATCCTAGCCTACTTTATAGTACTTTAGCCTATTGTAGCCTAGCCTATCTTAGCCTACTCTATCCTATTATATCCTAGCCTAACTTATCTTAACATACTCTAGCGTAGACTTTCCTACATTAGCCTATCTTAGTTTCTATTTATAGTTTCTTGTCATCTTCTACTCTAACCTACTCTAACCTAGCCTACTCTATCATAATCTAGCTTAGCTTAGCCTAGCTTAGCCCACTCTAACCTACCCTATTGCAGTCTAACCTACTATCACCTATCCTAGTTTAGCCTACTCTACTCTAGCCTAGCCTAGCCTAACCTACCTTAGCCTACTCTATCTTATTTTATCCTAGCCTAGTTTATCCTAACCTACTCTAGCCTAGCCTTGTCTACATTAGCCTAGCCTACTCTAGCCTAGCCTATTTTATCTTTATATTTGCCTCTCTTCTTCTTGTCTAATGTACTCTAGCATATCCTAGCCTACTCTATCATATTCTAGCTTCGATTAGCCTATTTTCATCTAACCTACTCTAGCCTATCTTTCCTTAGCATACTCTATCCTAAATTATCCTAGCCTAGCCTACCCTAGCCTACTTAATCCCATCCTAGCCTAGATCCTTAACCCACTCCAGCGTACTAGCCTACTCTACCCTAACCAACTCTAGCCTACTAGCCTACTTTACCCTACTCTAGCCTAGCTTACCCTAGCCCAACCTATTATACTCTAACCTACTCTAGCCTACCTTAGCCTACTCTAACCTACTCTAGTCTACCTTAGCCTACTCTAGGCTAGCATATTCTAATATGACCTACTCTATCCTAGCCTAACTTAGCCTACTTTACTTTAGCCTAGTGTAGCCTAACCTACCTTACCCTCCTTTATCCTACTCTAGCCAACTCTATCCTTAGTTTAGCCTAGCCTAGCTTATCCTACTTAGCCTAGCCTAGCTTAGTCTAGCCTAGGCTTACTCTATCCTAACCTACCTTAGCCTACTTTATACTACTCTATCCAATTCTAGCCTTACTCTAGCCTAGCCTACCTTAGCCTACTTTACACTACTCTTGCCTACTCTAACCTTACTCTAGCCTAGGATAGCCTACTCTAGCATCACCTAACCTACTTTAGCCTACTCTACTCTATTCGACTCTACTCTAGCCTAGCTTACTGTATTCTACTCTACTCTACTATACCCTACTCTAGCCTAGCCTAGCTTACTCTCGCATATCCTCTCCTACTCTGGCCTATCCTAGCCTACTCTCTCCTAGCTTACTCTACTCTAGCTTAGCCTACTCTACTCTAGCCTAGCCTACTCTAGCCTATTGTAGCCTTAATCTAGTCCAGCCTAGCCTAGCCTAGTGTACTGTAGTCAACTCTACTCTACTCTATTGTTGCCTAGCCTAGCCTACTCTATCCTACTCTAGCATAGTCTAGCCTACTCTAGGCTAGCCAGGAGGAGTGAGTACACAAGCTTAGCTGAGCTTACTCAAGCCTACCTATCCTATTCTAGTCTAACCTACTCTAGTCTAGGCTATCTTAGCCTACCCTACTTTGGCCTATTAGGCTACTCTAGCCTATCTTTGCCTACATTAGGCTATCCTACCCTAAGCTAGCCTAGCCTACTATATCATATCCTAGCTTATACTAGCCTACTCTAGCCTAGCCTATCATATCCTAATTTACTCTACTCTAACCTAGTCTACTCTACTCTAATCTAGCCTAACCTAGCTTATCATATCAATATCCTAGCCTACTCTAGCCTACTCTAGTCTAACCTAGCCTACTCTACTCTACTCTAGCCTAGCCTAGCCTACTCTAGCCTAGCCTAACCTATCCTACTCTACTATACTCTAGCATACCCTAGCCTAGCCTAGCCTAGCCTACCCTATCCTAGCTTCGCCTACTCTACTCTACTCTAACCTAGCCTAGCCTAGCCTACTCTCTCCTACTCTACTCTACTCTAGCCTAGCCTAGCCTATTATACTCTAGCCTAACATTCTCTAGCATACTCTACTCTAGTCTACTCTAGCTTAGCCTACTCTACTCTAGCCTACTCTAGCCTAACCTACTCTACTCTAGCCTACTCTAGCCTAGCCTGGCCTACTCTAGCCTACTTTACTCTAGCTTACTCTAGCCTACCCTACGCTAGCCTAAAGTAGCCTACTCTAGCCTCCCCTAGCCTACTCTAGCCTATCCTAACATACTCTACTCTAACATATACTAGCCTAGCTTACTCTAACCTATCCTAGCCTAGCTTACTCTACTCTAGCCTAACCTATCTTACTCAAGCCTAGACTAGGCTACTCTACCCTTTCTTAGCTTAGCTGACTCTAGTTGACTATCCTACTCTAGCCTAATCTACTCTAGGCTAGAGTAGCCTAGCCTAGCCTATCATACTCTATTCTAGCCTAGTCTAACCTATTCTACTCTAGCCTAGCCTATCCTACTCTAGCTTAGCCTAGCCCACTTTACTCTAGCCTAGCCTACTCAATCTTACTCTACTATAGACTATCATATTCTACTCTAACCTACCCTACCCTAGCCTAGCATACTGTAGCCTATCCTACTCTATGATAGCCTAGTCTAACCTAGTCTACTCTAGCCTAGCCTACCTTAGCCTACCCTAGCCTACTACATTCTACTAAATATATAGGAGTTTATCTATATACATATTATAGTTGAGACAACTAATAAGTGTTAAAAAACATTTACTTATAATTTTATTTTATAATTTAAATTTATATTTTAGAACAAAACTTTATATTACTTAACTAAACAAATACCCCATATTACTCACTAAAAAAATATATAAATTATAATTATTAATTATCTTAATTTTAAATCATTTTAAAAAAAAATAAACAAAATAATATTATAAAAAATAATTTAAAAAATAAAATACTATAACATTACTTAAAAATTAAACTTAACCAAAATATTTCATATATATATAAACCAAAATTTAACATAGAAATTTATAAGATATTAATTAACCATATATTTACATTCAAGCTCAACAATCATTTAATATAAAACCACATTGTTTAATAAATTAGATTCAAGCAAACCAAAAATTTGATTTAATTATAAAAGGGCAGCCGTGAAAAACACAAGTTACACTAACGAATTTTTATCTCACACCAAACTACATCCCTAAGTAAATAAAGCTAAACTACAAAAGAATTACGTTGTTGGAAAAAATTATAAGAGAAGGGATGTCGTGAAAAATATGGATTTCCCGGGCCAAGGTTAAGCCAACTGATTTTTATAACTCATATCATACTGCACTCTATTTAAATAAAGCTAAATTATAAAGGAATTGCATAGAAACTATGGTACACCATAAAAAAATTGAATTAGGGAAGAAACAAAATTTTGAACACATTGGAATGTTTAAACGTACATGTAAATGAAAATATACCAAATTCAATTAATGGGAAACTATAATGATTTAATAAGGGCTGCGTGGATGTAATAATATGAATAGAATGAAATAGTGATGGGATGAGAAAGAACTTCAATTATGAGGGGAGAAACTAAGCAAAGAAGGGAGGAATGAGATAATTTAATAATCATAAAACAATTTCAGAAAATTAAAAAAAAGAAAAATCATAAAACTCTTGATTTCAGTGATTACAGGGCTGAAAACTTAGCATAAAGAAAACTGAAATAGAAAGACCAAGGTTTCAGAGATTAAAGGAATTGTACCTGTAATTGAAACCCTGCTAGTTATTTGGGAGGAACAGTGAGTAAACCATAGCCAGCTCACAATAAGACAGAAATTAATCCCTTCACTAAGAATTTCCATTTGATATAGGCAGACATAAGAAACTAAACGAAACTAAAAAACAAAGGAATTACATGAAACTACATCATGGTACAGGAGTGGTACAGGAGTGGATGGAATGATGACGTGGTTAAAGAAAGTAACAGAAAATACACTCAAAAATTAAAAGAATATATCCTGTTCCTTTTGTAGTTTGAGTTGAGGAAACGCTGATTTTGGGGCACAGAAATTAACAAAAAGAAAATGGAAATGAATGCGATGGCTGAATTTGACAATAGAGATTAGAGGAATTGAAGAGGAGCATGACCGACTCACAACATAAATTCCTTCGACAATTTTCAACGAAATAAAAGGAATACATTGCAATAGATGAAATGAATTAAAAAGAGTTTTGATATACATGGAAATACATTGTAATGGATGAAATGAATAAAAAAAAAAACTATAACGTCTATCAAAATAGAGAGAAACAAACAGAGCAGAAATGTACCTGAAATTAAAAAACGCAGAGAAGATGGTCGCCTTTCCTTTGAAGCTAGGGAGTTGTTTGCGCAGTAGTGGATGATCCAATTGCCTCCTTATACAACATGACTAACTGTGCACAGACTCCCACAGACTCCATCATATGACAGACATGGCACACGCACAGCCGCAAGCACACAGACTGAGATGCCCAAGCACATATACCAGACCAAACCAAACATACATAAACATACCACACATAGACACATCGGACCAGACCAGAGAAGGAGGAAGTAAATGAGAAATTTCTGCAATCTTTGATAGATATATGTAGGGTTTATCTCAACGGATATATTGGCCTCTTTTTTGAATAACGGTTTCAGAGACAAATCCGTGTGTCTTCCACAAAGACAAATGGGAGAGAATTTAAGATTGGTCTACCTTTAATTTCGATTTAGGATTTAGCTTTTTCAATTTCTTTTAATCACTGCGTTTTATGCTTTGGCTTTTTGAGTTTCTTTTAATCACTCAGTTTTTTAAATTTTTTAAATTTGAAATAAGGTTCAAGTTTTCATTCCTTTAATTTCGATTCACTGTTTGGCTTTTTCAGTTTCTTGGGCAGAATCTAACGATGGACCAACGAACACCAAACTTTTAAGAAATTATATATGGAATTAACGGACATATCGACCCTACCCTTTCATTAAAGGATATATGGACCTATTCTATATTTCACGAAAGATCTCTTATTTCTTCCACAGATGAGTGAAAATTTTAAAAATTAATTACGCTGATCTATTAACTATGTTTACTTAATTATTTTTAACTATTTTTTATTACTTGTTTTGAATGATAAAAGCATTAATATCTTCAGAAATTTTGCAATAGTGTATATAGGCTTTCTTTTAATGAATATATTAGTCTTTCTAAATAAACGAATGTTTGTTATTGAATAATGGTTTAGTATATATATATTATATATACTTGTTTCATTTTCTCAACTTCAAAATTGGTTTACCCCATTGTCCTTTAAAAAGAAGACAAAGAAAAGTTTGCATGATTTTTCTTTTTATAACTTCAACTCATAATTTTTGTTTTTCTATTTATTTTAATTCCTACATTTTACTAAGATGTCTCTATTAACTTTGATTTACTATTACTTTTTCAAATTTAGAACAATAACCCAAATTTCTTAACACAATGCCGATGACAATTCTTTAAAACAATAAACCTTGACTCAACTAAAGCACAAAGAAGAAATCCATAATATGTTGGCCACAATTTATTATTGAATTGAAGAACTCACTTAGTGACTCACTCTACTCGTCCGGATTTGCTCCCTTGACATATGGAGTTGAAATTGTTTTATTTAAGGTTAATAAAGAGGATGATAAAACAATAGAGAGTGACTCCACTAAAAGACAAAGACCAATCCCCTAATATGTTGGCCATGATATATTATTCAAATGAAGAACTCACTTAGTGACTCTAGTGATTGGGATTTCATCCCTTGACATGTGGAGTTGAAATTGTTTTATGAAAGGTTGATAAAGAGGATGATAAAACAATAGAGAGTGACTCCACTCAAGGAGAGAGACCAATTCCCTAATATGTTGGCCATGATATATTATTGAATTGAAGAACTCACTTAGTGACTCCATTGATTGGGATTTGATCCCTTGACATATGGAGTTGAAATTGTTTTATGAAAGGTTGATAAAGTGGATGATAGGGTAAGCATGATTGTGCACTAGTACAAATGATTTTTTATTTTTATTTTTTATCATAGACTTCTCAACTAAATGAGAATCACTTGAACACATAATTGTTACCTAATTAATAATTTAATGCAAGGGGATTCTATTTTCAAATATAACAGATGTGGTGCTAAATAATAATATTGGTACCATAAATCTACTACTCATTTAAAATAAGGCTATGAGGTATATGAATAGTTAGAATAGACCATTCAATGAGTATCTTGGCAAATGGATATTGTATGAAAAATCATTTAAATGGGATGATTTTCTTAAGTGCTATAAAAAAATCCATGCAATTTTCTTTCATATGGGCATAATCAAGAAGAGGTGAGGATTCATGGAATTTAAATACTAATCATTTTGAATTTTCATGTAATGAGGATAAGAAGGTTGTTAAGGAGCACTTCAAACCTAAGGGTGTAATGAATATACTATAGGATGTAATAATTTTTTGAACTAGCGGTCCTAAATATTAATATGAAGGTGTATCCATGGAAGAAACACCCCACCATGAAGAATGTCAAGTGAATAACAATCAAGGGAAAATTACTAATGTGTGTGAAAATAAATCCACCATGTGCATAGTATGAGTATTGATGGAAGCCATCTAGAAAGTTTTTCTCCAAATCCATGAAGAATACATTAGATATTTTTATAGCCTAGAGGAGTGAGTACACAAGGAATATATAAAGCTTTTAATGATATAGAAGTTGATGGTGAAAATAATTAATAGGAGGAAGGGTATGCCATTTATTTTTGTAGTGTTGTTATGTTATTTGATATTGTATATAATATAAAATACTATATTCATAGGGGTATTTAGAGGGTATTCTTAGTTAAGTATGTTAATTTATAAATTGTGGGCATTTTCTCTTATTGTCAACATTTAATTCTGTATAACCATGGGAATAGGTTAAACCAATTGAATTATGGACAAAATATTTTTTCATAATGTTAGATCATAATATTTTGTATTGTATTCATACTTAAGCATAAATAAGATATATGATGCTTGATTCTATTTCTCTTCACAACCAATATTAATATTAATGTTGTCTTGTCAATGTGGAGAAACTATCAACCCATCCAAGAAGCTCCATAATTGATTACATTTGCATTTTGAATTCCCTTAATATAGTATTCATTATACAAGTTAGGTTAGCTATCTAGTTATTATAGCAATAAGCTCCATTCAATTGCTAAATGAAAAGCAATCCTATCTTTTAAAATAGTTTTGTTTCTTTCATTGCTAGGTTATGCATAAACATGTAATAGAGCTAGAATATATTACATTATTCATGGCTTGAATTCTTGGTAAAACCACTAACTTATGGTTTTGGCATAAGTATCGTTAAGTTTGAGTAAAGAGTTCAATTCTACTTGCATTAATTGAAATTACAAGATTTTTCCCATTAGTGCAACAAGTTGAATATTATGATTCTCTCAACAATCCCACAAAGGAATTTTGTCCCCAAGACACAACACTTGATATGGCACACCCATTAATGAGTATCATTTCGAATTCTTCTCATTCAAAAACATGCATGTAAAATTGAAATGTTGGTTGAAACCTTGGCTTCATTAAGTGTTGATGATCATTAGAAGTATAAAGCCTTATGATCCTTGTTTGAAGACTACTTGTGTTGTAGCTTAGAGCTACACCCTTATTATTAATATAAAAATATCATGTGACCTTACATGTGAAAAGTATTGCAATGAGAAAAGGTCCACATTTACAAAGTCATTAGTAATCTCATAGTTCAGTTAAAGGGAAGGGCACAATGAAAAATACATTGAATATAGAATGAAACTTTAGGTCCAATGGTGAAAGCCTTATCCATTTATACTCTTAGAAAAGAAACTACCTTCTTTTACACTCTTAGCACCAAAAAAATTAAAAGATGGTAACGTCATTGTGCAGTTGAGAAACATAGAGAGAGAAGAAAGAGTGCACATAAAAGAAGGTATTCAATAAAACTCCTATGATGTAAGCCCTATCACCTCCATTCACTTGTTTTAATAGCGTTTATTCATGTTTTTGAAATATATTCTCCTTAATAAAAGTGGAAAATACCCCATAATAATCCGAGGAGTTGGATGAGGGATGTATCTAAATCACAAAGCTTTCCAATCGGAGATATTCTTTCCTGTTAGGTAGGTGGGACTACACACATGTTTTTAACTAATGACCTTAACATCAAGGAGTGCCTTAAAAGTACATCCAATAAACATCTATTCAAAATCCCTATGGGAGACCGGAGAAAATATAATCATAAGGGAAGGCATGTAATTGCATTTTGCAAATTTAATATGTTAATGTCATGTATGTGTCACAATCACAAAGCCTTATTTAAAAAATGGACTAATATCCTCCCATGATGTATATTGTTTCCAATCACTCTAGATCGATGATGTAGTATCATCTCACTTATAACGCTCTCGTGTCATGGAAAATTCTGAGAATTAATTACATTGAACTTATCAACCACAATTAACAAATTCGTAAGGAACTTTGCATGTGAACTCAAGCATTGTGAATGGAACATGTCAAAATTATGAAATCCACACTAACAAGAGCTTTAACACCATGGTCATGTGCACAAACGATATTACTATCTAGTGTCAATTGTGTGGATTTTTATTTAGCACCTTCATGCCAACATCACATGAAAAGCATGGCCAATAGAATTTTGACTCTTAGCTTCAATTGGTGGGTAATTAAAGAAAGGAATGAGGAAGTGGGAATATAATAAAGGGTATTCATAGTTGTTAGCCCTTCATTTTATGAATTATTTTTCCTATTCTATTGAAAATTTTGATACAATTTTCTCAAAAACTTCACTCTCATATAGAAAAGATATATTTTTATGGGTTATTAAGGTTACTTTTATATTTAATTTTTGTGTGCACATGATTTTCTTATTTTATTAAATTGGAGGATTTGAACTGCATAGGGAGGTTGAGATGCCAAAAAATAATGTAGGATTTAAGGATAACACCGATCAATCAAAGAAGTGATTAGGATTTCAATTAGATTTTCCCTACAATCATACATTGAAGGATAGGTTGATACACTAGAGAACTCATAATTTTTTGAATGTTATCATTTATCTAGTACTACCAACACCTCATGTTGAAG
>APFE030547822.1:8213-41502 GCA_000404065.3 Pinus taeda
AGATAAACATGTTTTTAGTGACTTTCTCTCTTTTTTGAAGCTTGATATGAAGAGCAGAGGTATTAGGCTTGACAAGGAGGATAATATGACTATTGATGGAGCCATATTAACTGCAGATAGTCATGGTGACAAATTTCAATGTAACACCTCCATAAGGGAAAAAGTTAGGAAGAGAGAATTCCTCGTCATTAAAAAATAGTTTTGTAGGATAGCCATCACTAGCTACAATGTCTATACCAGGTGTAAGCTTCTTTGTGAAGGAAATCACTGACTATTTCTTACCAGGGATCCTTGGATCATAAGGTGTACTCCCATTTATTTTTGCATTCAAGTAATTCAATCCCTCTTTGCCTTGCATGAGTAGGGTGTTGTTCAACCCCAGTACTTTAGTTCCATTAAAAGAGTAAACATCTTCATAGCCAACAAAGGCTTTATCCATCTCAACAACAACAAACCAGTCCGTGAACTCAAAGGTCCCCCAGTTGAAAAAAGTAATTCTTGTACTCCATCCCTTTGAATAGTCAAAATAGACATGGAAGATAATGCTCACACCACAATAATCACCACAAGGTAGTGGTTGTGGTATAGGAAAATGTTGCATCCTAGCCCATGCGCTTTTGCAATCTAGTTCTGGAAAGGAACAAGAAGGGCTGAAGAAGGAAGGAGCATAGCTGGTTCCTTTGGATTGCAAGCTTGATTTATTAAAGATGGATAACCATAGGCACAATTTTGACAAGGGATGATAGACTTGTTATAATAAGCAGAGAAGGAAACACAACAACAAAGTTTACTGATCTTAGTGGAGATATTGCAAACTATCTACCAACTAGCAGTGGAAGATAAAGTCCTCTCCGCCCCACTAGGATCTGGAAATTCAACTGGGTCTACTCCCCTTGGCTACTCACATTGATAATCAAGATTAATGATCCATAATTGTAGCACAATTTACCATTTTTCGCAATTTTTCGGGCCCTGAACTTCCAGAGCCATTTTGAGGCCCTAAACGACGTTTTTTGGGAAATATGGGAGCAACATGGGTCCGTGGACTAATGTTGCTCTTCCCAATGTTGTAGTGCTTGGATAGATCTTTCTGACAAGCTATTGTATGCATCAAACGAAGATCAGGTGCCAAAGTTACGACCTTGGGAATTTTATGTACCAACTTACCCAAAACGAGGCCCACAATTTGGTGTTTCATCTTCTAGGGTTAGGTTTTGAGATGCAGTGGAAATAATACTTCATTTCATTAATGTATAATAATGAAATATGCTTACAATACTGAGAAGAGATGTGGTGGCTACATGCCTCTAAAATATGTTACAATAAGGCTCGAAAGCCTATTTATTGTTGAGAAACAATGGAAACCCTTAACATCCCAAAACCTAACCCTAGAAGATGAAACGCCAAATCGTGGGCCCTGTTTTGCGTAAGTTGGTACATCAACTTCCTGGGGTCGTAACTTTGGCACCCGATCTGCTTTTTCTCTTCCCATGGAAGTAGAAGGACCATTTTGCATCTCCCCATGTGTTTGAAATCCTTATTTGGACACCCTAGAATCTTTGATTCGTGCTGCAATTTTTCCGTCGTCATAAAAGTTCTGAAAAAATAGTTGATTTTAAATGAGCTTTATCTCCCACATCCAACTCCGATTCAACCCATTTTCTTTTTGAAATTGGGTGATTTTTCAAGAGGAGCTCAGATATACAATCCCTTTTATGAAATTCCTCACAAAAACTTCAAAAAATGATAGGAGAGTCACCGTCTACCAGTTGTCATCAGAAAAAAAGTCTACAACATAGTTGATTTTAAATCAGCGTTATCTCCCTCATCCAGACTCTGATTCGGCCAAATTTTTTTTTTGGTATTTTTTCACAAGGAATCTAGATATATTATTTGTTTCTGTAAATATTGTACCAAATGTTTCATATCTGATCTGCAAACTCGCTGCCCAAAAAAAAAATCCTACAAAAAAATGAAAAAAGAAAAAGTATTCCTGCTTAGCCCAAGAAAGTGTTATGTGGAGGTCACAGTGCGTGCCTGATGTTTGTTGAATATTGCTGCAAAAATTTGAAACTGAAATATGCATGAAACCCTCATTCCCATGGAATCGTAATCTGCTCTGATACCACATGGTAATTCGCTTCAGAGGAACTAACTTGGTTTGATTCAAATCTGGAGGGAGTTTGTAGACCTGAAGTTGGAAAGTATATTTAGACTTGCTTGGATCGATGATGAGTAGAAGAATAGTGCCATTTCTGCAAAAATATTTTATCTTTCCAGCAACTGTATTATTGGCCATGTATTGATTAAGGTCCACAATTGTTGGGGCCTTCTCACAACTCATCACAGTTGATAAATCCATGTCTTGGTAGAAAGCGCCTGCAACTCCATTAATGCAGTCACTCTGACTTTGTTCTAGTGTCTTTGCACCCTTCATGGCTTGAATAAATTCTCCCCTCTGTGATTCCTAGGATAATTTCTAGTACTAAAAACAACCAATAGGATTCTCATTAGAAATTGTTTCCTATGCCCAATAGTTTATTTCCAATTCCTGTGTGACATCATAACTAATGGTGACATCTCCTTCTTGGCGAGGCATAAATTTTGTTTCATTGATAACGACTAAAAACTTAGGATCCTTTTTGTAGAAACCTCCATAAATCCATTTGTAACAGAAGGATTGGGGCATGTGTATCCTTCTTTAGCAAGGCTGATGTTGTTATGCATGGGAATAATCTTTTCTCCAACTCCAAATTTAGTGCCTTTCATCACAGTCTGGACGCTATATGGTTTATTTCCCCAATAGTTTCAATGGAAGTCTTGAGATATGTCTATGGGAAAACTGCCAAAACATTGTTGTTTCCCACTTCGGTAGGAAAAGACTACCGATATTCCATCACCACATTGCTTGCAGAGACAAGAACCTCCTTGTAGCAAAACATAATGAATATCTGCCACACTTTCAAATCCTCAGTACTAGTATTGAGCACAGTTTCATTGGATTGAAAAGTGTAGGGATGTTGTGTTGGATCCGTGACATAGGGGTAAGTTTTACTGGATTTCTTTCTTGATATAATAGGTAAATCCCAATGCACAAATTTTCTTTGGGGGATGGAGCTATCTGAACTTGGGCCTCCACCCACTTGTTTTATAGAGAAAAAAATACAACAAAAACCCCAGAGCAATATTCCCTCTCCTAGCCATATTTGGAGCTCAAACAAAACCCCAATATTGTTTCTCACGGTAATCCCTAACAGCCCCAAACAAAGATTCAAATTTGCAATGATATCCATCTTGGGTGCCTTGGGTATTTGAGGAATTATCTTGCAAATGTCGTATTGCCTAGATTCCTTCTCTATCTTCAAAATGTACCCAATTGGGTCAACTAATTCAGATTCCGTGAGAGGATACTGTAGTCCCAATGGAAATGCCTTCAACTATGGTAGCACCTCATCATCCCCCATCCTGTTAACCTAAAGAAAAAAAAAAACAATAAAAAATAATATTATTGTCTATTCTATTTTATATTTCAGCGTAAAACCCAACAACAAGAGACACAAAACAAATTAAGTGGTTGTTACCTACCACAAACTTGCTTTCACTATCACTATAGGGTTTCAATAGAAGAAACCAATCACACCATCATTTCCTTCTCAACTTTAGCATTAGTTTTTGAGACTGTAGAGTGCTTATATTCTATTAACGCTTAAAACCTTTCTATATTAGTTTTAAACTTTTTTCTCTAGACTTTCCCTCCAAAGAATGTGTAAAACTATTTCCCTCCTAATAGAGTTTAAATTATTGTATATTGCAAATATCATAAACCTATATTCTATAATTTTTAAAACTATTATAATTTTAACATTATAGATGGATTCAATGACCCCTTTAAGGGGTTCTTGAATATTTCTACCTAAATTTTAACATTGCAGACAGATTTAGAGACGGGTCTCTAAATTTAACATTGTAGATGGATTCAGAGACACTTTGTCTCTAAATTTTAACATTGCAGTTAGATTTAGAGACCGCCCCCTAGTCTCTAAACCCATTTGTAGTGATAAAATTTAGTGAAATCAGTATCAAAATTGTAATTTTCCATTTCTAGAGTGATACAATTAAAAATGACTAGCATAAATGACTAATTCATATATTTGTTGTACTTGTTAGTTCATTATATTTTTATTCTTGGATTATAGTAGTTGTTAGCGTTCATCATTTTTAATATTGTCACTTATTTTCTGGCCATATATTTTAGTCATGGACAAAATTAGTCATTTAGCTTAGTCGCTTTTATTTGGGTCACTTATTATCGAGTCATATATTTTATCCCTAGACTAAATTAGTCGTTTAAGTTAGTCATTTTTAGTTGGGTCACTTAAAATTGCTCAAATTTAGTAGTAATTCGCTTGAAATAATTGTGGTGACTAACTTTTATAGTCACATAGTCACTAATCTTTCATTTTGTACTAGTGTTTAAACCCTTTGATTGATGGTATTTAGATTTGTTAGATCATTTTTTAGATGAGCATTGTAGTTGATATTGGTACATACATAATGTACAGGAATTTTGAGCAAGTGTTTGATGAACATAATCTTAGGAAAATATCTTTTGTTTTTGTATTGCAGATATATTTATTAACATAAAATAGTTCACAAATTCTTTGTATTGCAAAACTTTTTTCCTCTACATGGCTATATGCATATGGAAGTAATTGTTTTATAGTATAAGCTTGTGAATCATTGATACATTGCTCGTGTTCAATGTTTCTAGTATCCAGGTATTGTTTTAAGCAATTGGTAGCAGTATTCTTACTGCAAATGAAACAATTATAAAAAACTTTTGCAACTATTTTTTTCATATTAGACATATCGAAACATAGTGCAGGTGTGAAAATAGACTCAAACAAAGAGTCATCAAAGTCATTGATATTTTGTCCATAGATCTATAAACCTTGTTCAAGTAGGATTTGCTCAACTGACAATATGTCAAGGTGTACAAGTGAGAACTCGTATGCACATTTTCATGGCCTAGTTGCTTCAGTGATTAAAGCTAGCATATCTATTGTGCTATGTAACAAAAGTGGTGCAGATTTTCCACATACATAATTTTTGTTATCTTGAAAAATATTATATTCATGGTCATCAATGGCTGGATTTAAGTATAGATCTTAGTTTAAATTTAGTTTTAGTTAAACAATGGTTCCTTGTTACAAGTGTCATGCAACCATACGAAACTAAAAAAGAAATGGAACTTTGATCGAGCACATACTAACTTGTTTCAAGAGGATTTTTTCCACCTGTGAACAATTGTTTTTATAAATTGAATTCAAGCATATTAAATGTTCCAGTCATAATTGTTTCTTGAGCCATTTTCACAGTCACAATGCTTATAATATAGCAGAATCATGTATTTCTTGTTAAATTTTTTATCACTATATATGGCACATTAAACTTGCCATTCTTTTGAGTACTGTTATACATGTATCCTCAAAAACATACATTCCACTAGTTCTCAATGCATTATTGTTTCTTGTTATGTATCTGTGTCAATATTTCCATGAAAATCGGTATGGCTATAAGATCAAGCAGAACATGAAAGAGAATTACATGTTGAACTTCAATTGAACAATGAGTATTCCTAGAGTCACAGCAAAAGAGTTATTATACATAAATCTAGCAAAAGGAATTGAGCAAATACTTGCACATTTTGTCAAAAACTTCTCTGTCAATTACTATGTTAGTGTATTCATTTGTGTCAAGTATTTAGCTCTGAATACAACTGCAACTATAGAAGCTGAAGATATGAGATTGGTATTCTAACAAAGTAGGTCTTTTGAGAACAGGTGTTATTTCTTCAGATCAATCAGCGTTCATGCAAAATGTTCTTCTAGTAGTTGAATAAAAAGACAAACATAAAACAATATGCATTTCTTGTCCACTTGACATTTGTTGTATATTTAGTAATATGTTCCCAAGTTTGCGAATAAATTCAACTTTCTTGTCTCGGAAAGACATATGATTCTTTGTTGAATTTGTTCAAATGAAATTATAATGGAGCATTTTGTTTTTGTCATATAAGACCTGGAATATGTAACTGCACAATAGAGATCTAAAATAGATTGAGCATCTGTTTTTCCTTGCTACACTATGCTCTTGTATTCAATTGTCTTAGTTGTTTTTCTCTTAATACAATTATAACTAGATATAAATTTATTTCTATATATAAATGTAAACACAAACGGACATGGGAATATAGGCTTTAAGAACCAGATATTGAAATTCTAAAAATACTTTATCCTATCATATACCATATAGACTTATGATATCAATAACTGAGATGAGAGTCAAGAAAATAATTGCCAATGTGCACACATTAAACTCTTTTCACAGTCTATTGGAAAGAGGCGAATCTGGTTTTCTATATTTCTTTGTTATGTAATTATTTGGTATGAAACTTATAATCTAAATATTCACCAAATAATTTGTATTTTTGATGTCATTTTTACAACAATATTTTTTTCCCTTTGTGTGTCACATAATCGATAAAAACAAAAGCCTTAAATAATGTGGTTTTTTTCCTGAAAACCTAAGTCGCAGGTCACATTCAAGAAAATTTCACAGAAAAAATACAAGCTCCCGAGTACCCGACCTTTCGACCACACGACCAGGAACTCGAGCTGACAATAATTTTTTATAAATAATCAGGCAACTTGTCGACCTCAACATTGTCGAACTTCTGGTTGACCTATCGACCTCCGCATTGTCGAACTTCTGGCTGAACTATCGACCTCTGCATTTCCAAACTGTCAAACTACCAGACCTAATGAGTTCACCCGAATATGCTCTACTTGAGGCCAAGATAAAATAAACGAATCATAAAACAAACAAAAACACTCAATTGTGTGGCTTCTCAACTATACATTCGACTCACAAAAAAAAAAACATGAAAATCACAACAATGATCTCATAGTTTTGGTGCTTTAAGAGTCAGTGACTGAAACTCTAGTCTCCTTTATTTATCTGTTCTACAATTTTCCTTTTGTTCGTCACAAAATGCATAAAAAACAAGAGCCTTGTAATTTTTTTTTAAATCTAAGTCACAAGTCAGATCCAGAAACATCTTGTAAAAAATAAGTACAACCTTCTAACTACCAACACAGAGAAGCTACACTTTTTTTTATATATATAAATAATCAACCTAACCTCTAACTTCAACATTTCCAAGTTTCAAACTACCAACCTACCAACTTTAGCAATTCCCGAATGTGAAACTACCAAACTATTGAAATCACCCGGCTATCAAACGACCCAACCTTTCATCCACCCAACTTAGAACACCGAGTGACTAAGATTTTTATAAATAATCCAAATGAACTCCCGAACTCAGTTTTGTCTGACTGTGAAATTACCCGACCTCCAAACCTCAGTATTCCTGAACATCAAACTGCCAAAGTTTTTGACCTTGGCATTTTTTGACCGAAAGAAATTGCCCGACTATGGTATATTTGGTTGACGATAGAATAATTGCAATAAAACAAAAAACAACCGACTGACCCACCTCCCAATTGTAAAATCGACCCAATATTATGTCAGACATCGAACCCAGAAATAATTTGACAAAAGAAATGTATCCTCCCAACTACCCGACCTCCTGACCATGCGACTACCAACTTGAAGTGACTACAAACAAAAATGATTGGACCTCTCAAGCTTGAAGTAAATGGATTTTGGCACTACTTTTCTTATGATAATATGCAACTATTACTTCATCCTTCCAACGCTCTGTTATCCACCATGTCGCTTGAACCTTGTAAATAATCCATATACAATGTTCAATCGTACAATAGTAGAATCGTGCTGCCCCAATCACAAGTTTTCCTACCCACGGTCTTAACTGTAACAGGAGAAGCCTTATCCAGTTCTCTCTATAAATTCAACATTTTCCCCCTTTAATCGACATTGAACATCCTTTCTTATCTTTCATGAATGGTTGTTCCATGGCCTTTGGCTCTACACCATGCATACTCTTTAGTCGACATTTTTGTACTGTCCTCAGAGACTAGTTGTATTATTGCATCAACTACGTCTAGCTAATCCTCTCAATTGCGGGCTGCACTTAGGAATTCATTCTGTCTGTAGATCTAAATGAGCACCTCACCACTTTGTTGAATTCAAACTAAGACGTTCCACGACGTTACCCCTTTTGAAATTAGATGATAGTTACATTAAGGAATTTCTAGGATTTATTTTCCTTAAAATAGAGAATTCCTTGCATGGTGGCATAGGCGCTCCTGCAGTTCTTATCTGGCAGAAGCTTGGAGCCAACTTACATCGGACTTCCACCTCACCTGCCACATACCAACTATTCTAGAATGCCCAGTGATCCGAGAAATTTTTGCTAACACTTAAACAAAAATACTCACTGCAGGACCTTTTACTGACATGATTTTTCATTCGAAATGAGTGAAACATCCTTTAAATAATGATTTACCATCACATCAAAATTATTCAAAGAATCCAAACTTCAAAGTAACAAGCAACACAAACAATCATGAATAATCATAACACCAATATGATAAAGGAGTTCACCCTTGGGGAAAGGAGCTACATCCCGGATTTGTTTGGAACTACAAATCACTTTATTAATTTTGAGGCATTCTCCTTCTTACAATGGGTCAAAGCATCTCACACCATATGTGGATCATTCTCCTTAAAGAGCTTCCTTCTCACAAAAGGGCCAAAGGCACTCACATAAAATAAATTTCCTCAGCACCAGAAGGGCTACATTTTCTCCTAGTACAATACTTCAAGCTCTTACAAAGCTCCTCCAAATTCTCCCACAAAACTTCGCCAAAAGGTTCTCCTCCCCGGAAATCTCACATAAGGAATCTATATATTTTTCCCCAACAAAAAGAGATAACTCCCCTAATCCACAATAATATGATCTTAAGACATTTTAAGGGAAAACAAGATCCATAACTCTAGGACCTAAAATTTACTCAAGGCAAAAATTGGTAAAATCCAAACTTCAAGGATCTCAACCATGCCAAGAGACCTCAACCTCTCATTGAGAAATAGAAAATTAGTTGTGAGGTTAATTCTCACACAAAACTAATTTCTCAAATGGAAAATAAGTGAATATTTTGTGATTCATTTTCTACTCACTTACAACATTATCCACTTTACAATTTTAAATTAAATAAGGCATAAAATTATTAAACCCATTTATTCTCTTATTCCAAGCTTTGGCACTTATCATCAAATTTCTTCATAGTGCACAAAGTAAACTTTTGCATGTGTGGGCATCTTCCTGGATCACTCAAGAACTCTCTCAGTAGCTCCTTGACACTACTCCCTTTGGTGTGAATTGAAGCTTGCACACAATAAAAGCTAAAGCATGTAAAAGCACTACAACAAGACATAATTGGCCCGAGTACATTTGTTTGATGTTTCACATATTGTTTCCCTGCTAGAGCAAGATTTTGTAAAAAAATATCTTAATGTATACATTGACTGTCTCTATCAAACACAGTGTCTCTGATATAGATTTGTACATTAATATAATTGCTCTTAGAACCCAATTGTTTAATTGATCTTGTTTTGCAATTTGAATAAATCGTTGAGATCCTTAACTTCATTTATTGAATTTTTTTATGATATCACTAAGCATCTAGGGAAAACTGTTATGGGACTCTTCTTCAGTCTAAACTTCGGACACTTTGCAATTACTATGGTTTAATATATTAACCTAATTACTTTTTCATTGAACCATAGGACACATGTTCCCATGCATAATCATAACCAAAATCAATATACACATTAGGAAAATATTGGTTCACAGTTGCATAACAAATATATTCAAAACAAGACAAATTCCCCTTGCTATTTATCCATATCTATTACAATGAAAATGCAACCTAACCCATTAATCGGAAATTTTAATCATACAACATTTATGTTTTTTGTCTGCAATAAAACTGAAACTAGTACTCTATCCACATTATCTCTTCCAAGTGCCTCTTTTTCTTTTGGAGCAATTTTTTGTCTCTCCCTTATTACTGCATCCTTGTTCTTGCAATCAGTCCATAAATGTTGTTCCCTTTTGCTCCTTGTATTATTTCAAAAAAGGATGGACCTGAATATTTTCCTCTGTCATTTAATTGCATGAACCATCCCCTTTACTTAATGCAACACAAAGCATTTAAATCTTATCGTCAAGTTGAGGTTTCTTCTTTGCCCAATAAATTCTCATCCCTAACATGAATTCTCTATTTCTAGTTCTACAATTAATGTACTCGGACTAAGTCATCTCTTTGTTTAGTTATTCCAAACATTACAAAATATGTACATTATTTTTACAATGCAACACATGAACCTTTGGTAAGACTATGACATAAACAACAAAACTTTTGAAAACTAATAACTAGCAAATACCCTTTTGTACTCTCTAGTCTTGTTTGGTGATTTCATGCAAAGTGAAGCAAATGTCAAATTGTTCTAGTTGTTTACTTATTTGTTTTAGTAAATGGGTTATCTATCAGACTAATAACTGTAAATATCAATACACAATTAAAACAAACAAACAAAAAACACAAGTGTCATTTTTGCAAAAACATAGCTAAAAGTAATTCTTGCAAAAAAAAACTTGTTTTCCCATTCCATGTAAATAAATATCAATAAAAATAGAATCAACTCACAGAATAAGAACAATTTATAATTACACATGGAAATTTAGATTCAATACTTTGAAATTAGAAACTAAAATAGAATAGTTTGGTATTAGTTTCAAAATACTTGGTACAAATAAGCAGTGACATGCCACCACTTGGCTCTTGTTTTAAAACACGATAATGATGGATAAATTTTACATGTGGAACCTTTTAAGATATTGTAGGATTAGTAATAAATTTTTGGTGCAATTATTTAAAGCCTAGTGTAACTTATAGAGAAAATGAAATATTTTATTGGAATTGAGCAGTGTAATTTTAAGCAAAATTGTCATTTATAATTGTTTAGAATACATTTTTGAATATCTAAATAAATCTAACTACCTTAAAAACTCTTAAATTACTGGAATTTTATAAATTAAATAACTTAAATTCAAATTTTTACAAATATCCACTAAATGTAATTAATACCAAAATATCATTTCATTTATTAATTAATTTATAAAATAATTTAAAAAAATATGTATGTAATGTATAGTTAAAAACACATATAATGTGTTCATTATATTTTTTTTAAAATATGTCTCGAAACAGCGTAGTTCCAATATATGATGTAGGATCCTTTTCAAATATTTATTTTCTTAAATTTCACTAAAAATTCTCATTTGAACCTTTATTAGAAAAGTGTTTTGAAAAACACAAACGCCATCATATAATAAATATATCTATAAATATTTACTTTCTGGGATCCACCGTTACCTACATTTGACTTAATTTTCTTTAAACTGAATATGCCATAACGTGAGAATTAATAGAGGATTCTATTAATAGAGAATTAATAGACGATTCAACGATAAATTTTGGGCAAAATAATGTTGTTGACCATGTGAAATGGAAAAAGGAAAAATTCATTCACCGGTCTTTCCAACTAAATTAATAGGTACCATTGAGGGTTGTTTCCAAAGCTTAAGGATACTGATTTGTCTCTAATTTGCTTCTAATGCCAACAAATGAAATATTATTATTATGTTTGGGGTTGTTTCCAAAGCATAAGGGCACTGATTTTTCTCTAATTTGATTCTAATGCCAACAAATTAACGATGTTACTATTGCGATTTTTGTATTTTGATTATATATATATATTATATATATATATATATATATATATATATTATGATTATGTATATGTGTATGGTGTATGTGTATATATATAATTAATGAGATTGTGATTAATATTATTTAAAATATTTTTTTAATGTATTTATTATGTATTTTTGTATTTTGATTTTATATATTTTGATTTATATATATATATATATATATATATATATATATATATATATATATATATATAATATAATGAGATTGTGATTAATATTATTTAAAATTGTTTTTTAAATGTATTTATTATTTTTTAAATTATTTATTTTATATAATTTATAATAATCAAAAATAGATTATACAATTTTTTAGATTTTTTAATGAATATTTATGGAAATCCCTAATTACCGATATATTATACTATTTAAATTCTTAATTTTAATATTTTTTTTCCAAATTTTAAATAAAATTAACTAGAAAATATATTAAAATTAACGAAATATTTAATAATGAGACTACTATAATCATGATAATTGTTTTCTTATGTCGAAAGTGTTTTTCTTGCGAGATTTTGATGTCTAAACACTATTCACTGCAGTGAATTAGCGAGCTTAGTTTTCATCCTCTTCGTGCCTATCAGAATTTGACATGTGGAACCTCCATACAATGTTATTGCATATGTAATGTAGTTCTTGGGCATTCCCTGTGTGGTGATACAAATCTCATTTTCACTTATGGGAACATCAGGGCGCAATTTCCCTATTCGTTGATATCTATCCATACTGTAAAATATTCTCTAACACAAAAGCTCAAACCTAGCCTCAAAACCCTAAGCCCTCTACAACTTCAATAACCTCCATGCCCAAGTATATGTGCAAGGCCTGCAAACACACAAGAATACCAAATGAAATAAACATAGTGAATCACAAGACACGAACACCCACATCTAAATGACAATAGAAATTTGGCTCAAAAAATAGTTTCGATGCTTACAAAGCTCCAAAGCATGACCAAACTCGATGCTTATTGAGCTCAAATGGGCAAAAAAGAACAGAAGGGTCGCAAGGAAATCAGAACGTACCAAATTTGACTTTAAAGATGTAGGAGATGCCGCAGAACTCGATCTTGATACCTGCTCAAAGATCAAGGGAAAACTAGTCGATTGGTATTAATAGATTGTAGCAATGGCGTCCTCTGGTTCATTCGCACGGTCCACAAGGTCAGCATTTCGTTCAAGCAGAAGGAACACATTCAGAGCTTTAAGTGGTCGCACTCAATCATCATCCACCACAAGACCTCCATTAAGGACTATGTCGAGAAATAACATTGCAAATTTCCGCAGGTGTTGTGCATAGTCACTAATTCCACTACATGATGTTGTTGCAACTGCCAGAGTGGTGTCACATCTTCGCGTTAATTCCCATAGTCACAATGCTATCCCTCTTGGGCCAGATTCATTGGCATATGGGAGGATCATAGCACCATTCCAGGGAAATTTGAGTTATCATGACGAATTTTAAAGCATCTTGGGCACATTAACACGGGAGATTGTGGCCAGACAAGTGTGACACATGGGTGGCATGATTAGCATGTGGCTTTCGGAGCATGAAGAACAATGCTTAGGTCATTGATTACTTCTTTTTATCAAATTAAATTGATTTTCAATATCATAATTATCCATCCTATATAACCAGTATCTAAGAGATCAAGATGCACACACCTGTGTCATAAATTCCTCATTAGGCTCAACAAATGTCTCTACAATTGATACTTTCATAGTTTTATCAGTACCCAACACAACATCTCGCTTTTGCAGTCTTTTATATGCATTCATGGCATCTAAACAGGCTGGAAACTCCAAAAAGAAAAAGCCACGATTCATTCCCTCATTTTTAGGATATTCGACTATAGTGAAATCCTCAATATTATCAATGCCAAAAAAAATTAACTTTTCTCTTAGCTGAAAAAACAAAAGTAATATCAATTATAAAAATGTTCAAGATTACAAATTAAAATATTTTGTTCAATTAAGTAAAATGGATGGTAGATTGAAGCATGATAGCTTACAACTTCCTTTGTCCATGTCTTGCATATATTTCCCAAGAAAAGTGTGTCATTGTCCTTGTTGGGTGAGACCCCACAAACTTTACCCTTAACTTGTAACATAGATAGAGCATAATTGTTACATACTTGAGAAACTTAAATCATTTCACATGAATTCCTGTCAAGCAATGAATCAAAGAAGAACTTGTAGATTCTTGAGTTTTATGCAAGCATGTTTAGCTTGATCTTGCAACAGAGCCTGGAAATTTTCATCTGCATCTTGCACATCAAGGGCAGGAAGGTCCACGGCTTGATATTGGACATCACTTCAATAGGGTCGACACTTCAATTTTCCCCCTATGTTTATGTTTTTGGCTTCTTGAGCTTTCGACATTCCTTTGTACCTCTCGGTGCAAATGCTAGTTATAACTAATGGCAGATGCAAAAAGAAATCCATTATAGAAATCTAAGTGTAAAAAATAGATTCACAAGTGTTTTTGTATACATGTTCTAGATTAAAAGAAAAAGTAAGACTATATGGTGTTCATTCATATATATATACATTTTTACTTAAGAAAAATACAAGAAGAACCCATATAAAGGAGAGGCACAAGGAATTATTTAAAAATATATATAATATTATTAAAACACTTATCTTTTGGGGAATTATTGAGAAAACCCACCAGAAATATTGATGACTCATTCACTATGAATCGAAAAACCCAAAGACAAAAAAATATTATTAAAATAGAAAAAATCAAATATTTAATAAGATTTTATTTTTTTTTGTTTTAATATATTAATTGTAAATTTGTAAAAAATTAAACAAATTTTAATTAAAATATACTTAAATTAATAAAATAATTTTAATTTAAAGAATATGAAAATTTATAATATTGTTTTCAGTATAGAGAATAGTGTGTAGATAGAAAAAATTACATTATAATAAATATAAATGGATTTATAATTATTTTATTATATTTTAAAAAATAAATAAATAACTAATTAAAATGATGAGTAGGAAAAATAAAAAAGTTTTTAAAAATAACAATAAGAAAGTTTTTCTTTAAAATTTTAAATTTAAAAATATGTCCTTTTACTTATTCAGTGTAAAGTATCTCAATCATGTTATACAACTGTCATTATATTATTTTATATCTTGCATATCCATGAAATTGGGAAATGGTGCTCAAGTGAAAGGATAAACATATAGGATAACGTCAGAAAGACCTTATCTTATCCCTGATCCAAAGTTGTGTTTGAAGTAGGAGTTTAGTGTTAAACAAGTGGGATATTTATAATGTTTTTGATTTATTTTCTTTTCATTAATTTAAAATCAATTTTGTGGAGAAGATGTAAATATAATGCTTCTATTGGAAAGGGAGCTCAAACTAACAAGATTGTGGAGATTAAAAGGATTAAAGAATAATTTTCATAGAAATAATACTATAGGAATTTTATTGTAAAATGTTATAAGATGAATCAATGGTAAAGAGATTACAAGTAATAAGCGGGGTTTGTAAATTTAGACAAATATGTGCAAGTGGTGGCCCACAAAAAAAAATGGAGAAAATATGTCAATAATTAAGTAAATTGTGTATTTGGAATAAAATTACATCGTATTTTGTTTGACATTCATAAGGATTAAATTGTTTATTCCCATATCAGCAACAACACATTAGTTATAGGTTCTAATTGCATGGGAAAATTCATGGATTTGTCATTGTTAAAGTTTTTGATATTATATAAATGATAGGAATGAACTCTGGAAGAAGATGTGTAGTGGATGAACATTAATGAAGCATATCACATTATCAAACACGGTCATGACCCATACTCAACATTAATTAGTCTATGTATGGTAAAGTATAATTAAGAAGTAATGTATATTCTCAATAATATATGTTGGTAGGTCTTAGTATGATCTTTAATTTTTTTAGGTCGGGAGTTTTTAATAATGAGAAATTTTAGAAAATTACAATAACATTACTAATTCATATTTCCTGATCCTTTTATAATTCTTACAATATAAGATTAATCTGCTCAAATATTTTTGAGATATAAAATTATATATATATATATGAGTAATTTACAAAAAATAGGAAGAAACTACAATAAAAGAATTTATAAAAATTTTATTTAAAAACTAATAATTATATATATATATATAATATTTGTTTTCATAAATATGGTTAGTTTCGTTAACTCTTTTTAACGCTCCAACTACAATCCATGGTCATCTTGTTATTACAATTAAATGGATAGATAAAATGATTTAAACAACCATAATACTATTTTTGCTTGAGCCTATCTCAATGATCGTCATTGTCTGAATAGGTTAAAATTGACAAATTATGAACACTTTAAAACTTGAAAACCTTACAAGGAAAGATGAAGTCAAGATGAAGTAGCAAGAATAATGGTAGAACATTGATTGCCCTTTTACTACACTCTTTCACCTCTAATAAATGACCACAATTTGTCTACGAAACTTGATATATACTAATATTTATTTCACGGGATATTTTACACAATATGATTTTTGGCATGATGATATATGAAGAAAGTAAGTTTCTTTTTGGGCGACTGAATGTTCGACACAATGGGATGTTATTCTCTCTACCTGGTTTCAAATTTCATAAGCAAACATTTTTACTTGTTATGATAAAACTCAAGGAGTAGGCTCCCCCACCTTTGTAGAATTGTGGAGTCTTAGCTCTTGCTAAATTATAAATTCTTAGTATATTTGACTTACAAACTATTGGATATACTCTTAGTTTTATGGTGGTAGGCATTAAATGTGATCTTGAACCTTACCCAAATTACAATAACCAATTATTAATATACTATTATATAAATATAAATATTAAAAGTATTCACACACAATATATATAATATAAAATTTTAAGTTTACAAATTTTATAATATACCAAAATACAAAATAAAAAACTAGCAGTTGATTTTGAATTTTTTTAGCATTATGCCTGTGAGAGTAGAAACTTAATACATGTTTTTATTCATTCTTCATAAAGCTCACCAATAAAGCAAAACAAATTACTTGTGCATGCACATTTTTATAGCTAAAAATAATTGTCAATACTTGTAATTGAAACTCTAAAGGAAAAATTCATTCCACTCACGTCTTTACAAGAAATATTCATTCAACTCACGTTTTTCCAATTAAATTGGAATTCGAACATCGTGGTTGTTTGTTTGCGATAATGCTGGTGTGATTTGACATCTACCCAATGCCAACAACTCAAGTCATTCACCTTTTGTTAACGATTCTATGGCCAACTAATGACGATTGGAAACATGCATGATACATCGCATCGAAATGTAAAAGGTCGATGTACAAGTTGTCAACGTGTACACGTAGGACACATAAACAGAGATGGAGACCACACATTGTTCGTTCATACGTGTACATCTCTACTTTGAGAAGAAGACAAAAGTGGTTTCCAATACTAATGAGTTGCAATCTGTTGATTAAATAATGTTCACATGTCAATAGCAGAAAGAGAACGAAATTGGAGAACTAGTATTCAGAAATACAAACAAAATTATATATTTTTTTACATTCTTTTATTTAATTTTATTTAATTGTAGTTGAATGTAGATTCAACTACTTTTAATTTTAGAAATAGGAGTTGAGAAAAAATCTTAATTATCTTTACAAATCTCAAACCAATTCCAAATTCCATATGGAAGCTATGAAAATATTATTTCCAAGTGTCTCTCTTAATGTTTACATGGCAAACATTGAAAACACATATTACAACAACAAGAATAATATGTTTGACTAGTATTCATCACCACTCACATCCACTCTAGAATACGCAAACACCTCTCTTTCTTCACCACCTTGTCTTCGAGTTGTCACTTGACCTCTCATTAAAACATAACTGCCTTTGACCATCATTGACGAACTTGTAAGATCGACAATATTGACACACTTCATTCTGCTAAATTACATAACTATCTGTAATTGTCGGAAAAAGTAGCCAAGTAATGAACCATTCTATGGACAAGGTCCTATTTTTCAGATAACTTAGCTTGTTATATTTGCCAGTTATCTAAGATAGTTGTCTGGGTATTGAATTTGCTCAAAATTTGATCTTACAACTTGACCTGTCTCTCACACACACTTAACAACATATAAGAATAACATGTAGCTAACTTTCATGACTTTACATGATCCATCAACTTTATAACAGAAGGTAAACATAATCGAATCAGCTCTCATAGCACTGTATACAAAAAAAACCACTGATTTGCATTAAGTTATATGGTTGGTCCTGCACTTTAAAAAATTTATACACTAAATATAACAAATCAACTTTGGGAACAATTCAACTACGTGTATGACAACCAAAAACACCCCAATCAAATTATATGACTATGCACTTGCAATCAACACATCAAATTGCAGGAGTACAACCTCTTTATTATATGGCCTTGGACCACTTGCCACTGGGCACCTTTGCTACAACCCATGAACTTTTTGGATATTATTATTGTTGCTTGCTCTTTGTAGTTATTATACATGATGCCACAATGGTTAATAATGCACACTGATATTAGACATCTAAAAAAAATGTGGATGCATACTATTGAAAGTGGAGAGGAAGGGCTAAGCACATTGTTGGATTTTACGCTGACTTCTTTAGGAGAGAATTTGTCACACATCACATGGCAAGTTACTCATTTGGACAACAATATCCCAAGAGGGAGTACAATTACTCTTTGGTGCACGGGCTATCAAGCTCCCTTCTAGTAATGAACCCACACCCTTCCTGTTATGCTTCTTAACCTGCAAAGTAATACCGAACAGAGAATATGCGAGAAAAAATACCCAGAACACAGAATATGCGAAGAAAATATACCCAGAACACAGAATAGCAATGATTTTATTACTCAGGGAGAAATGTTCACAGGCCTCTTCGAGGGGGCAACCTCCAATAGAGCAGAGCTCGATTACAAAACAAGACACGATGCTCCTCGCAGGGAGTCTCTATCCTTTATATATGACTCCTACATGCAATACCACGGGCCAATACCGTGGGTTTTATTAATACCATCTATCTAATACTACCACCCATTTATCCTTTATTTAATACTACCGCCCATTTACAACTAATCGTGGTCCCATTTGCAACTAACTGGGTTAACCACTTACAAATATTAATATGGGCTTTATTGACTCTTGACTATGACGTGATCCCATGACATGAATAAGGGGGTTAGGGTGGGACCCTAACAAAAAATCACCTGCAAACAAATTCTTAAAAAATAGAAAATATACAATGGCAAGAAACACAAAACAAATACACATAGATTTTCGCTTGGATCCCAAAACCGAGTCTACTAGATTGATTTTTCATTATGCTCATTTCAATGTTACAATACATATATATACATGTCAAAGCATTCATAAACTCCAATCCATTAACCCAGGATTAGAACATAACCATAGTTCCCTTGACCGGATCTACAAAATACCATGGGTAGAAAACCATCATGCCCAAAACCATGTGGAAACCCATGCAAAAAACCATAGGTAGGTTTGGCGACCTAATATAGGGTCAAGAAAAAAATCCCAGGGTATTGTCCCGGACCTTGTCTAGGGGGTACTGCTCCCATAAAACCCCCAAATAGGGGGGCTTGTGCTGCCCCTATGACCCCCCTGCTATGCTCGATGCAACGAACATGGAATAATAGTCATGGAAAGAATATAACACACACCCAAAATTCTATCACTTGTTTTATTTCCCACACAAGGGGTCACAAGAGAGCTTAGTCATTGGTCCAACCCTACAATGCCTATTGTTTCTCTACACCAAGAAAATTTCTCAGTGCTCATAGACTTTGTCAATGCATCTGCAACATTCTTCAAAATGTCCACCTCTACGAGCACACCTTTTTGTCCTCAACCATATCCCTCATAAAGTGAGACTGAACATCAATGTGAATTTTCTTTGAATCATAAGCAGGGTTATTTTCAAGGAAAATTGTGCTTTGGCTATCACAACCTATCCTTATAGCTTGTTTTACTAACCCCATACTTGAACACAATATCTATAACCAAAGTTGTGCCTTTCTTGCATGAGTGGTTTCCATGTATTTTGCCTCTATAGTTGAGAGTGCCACTACAAACTGTCTCTTGCGCATCCAACTGACTGCACCTCCAAATAGGTTAAACACATACATACTTCTAGATCTTCTCTAATCCAGATCTCTAGCCTATTCTCCATCAACAAAGCCATGGATGTTTGGAACTCTATCCAATCCTAGTCTTCTTTGGTAGCATAGGCCATAATCACTGGTGCCACACAAGTACCTGAAAACCTACCTCATTGTTGTCCAATGCTTCTTCCCTAGTCTTGACATAAACCTTCTCAATACTCCCATTGCATATGCAGTGTATGGTCTAGTACAAACCATTTCATACATCAGGCTACTAACTATACTTGCATATGAATCACAAGACATATCCTCTTCCTCTTCTTGTCTTGGGGCACTATTTAATAGATAGATTTACACCTTCAGGAATAGGAACCTTCGCTGATTTACTATCCAACATTTTAAACCTTAACAGTATTGTCTCAACATACTTCCTCTGGTTTAACCAAAGCTTCCTATTTTTCAGATCTCTTTTAGTTTCTATACCCAGAATATAACTTACGACACCAAGATACTTCATGTTGAATTTGGAGGAAAATTGGGTCTTCAGATCCTGGATTATTTCTTTGTCATTTCCAATCAACAACATATTATCCACATACAAGACCAGATAAATAATATGGTCACCAATTAATTTAAAATACACACATTGATCTACTTTTCTTCTAGTGAATCCAAGTCTCCTTATATATGTATCAAATTTCTGATACCACATCCTTGGTGACTGTTTTAACCCATACAAATACTTTTTTAACCTGCATGCCAGTTCTTTCTTTCCCTTCACTGCAAAGCCTTTAGGTTGTATCATTTAGATCTCTTCTTCTAGATCCACATGAAGAAATGTTGTCTTCACATCCATCTGTTTCACCTCAAAATAAAAAGAAACAAAAACAGATAAAAATAATCTAATAGAAGCTATGTTGGAAACATGAGAAACAATATCACCAGAATCAATTCCAAACACCTGGGAATAACCTTTTTCTACCAACCGAGATTTGTATTTATCCACCTTGCCTTATGCATTCATCTTTTTCTTAAACCCCTATTTTCTTCCAATGGGTTTCCTTCTAGTTGGGAACTCCGCCAGATCCCAAGCCTCATTTTTGTCTGAAGATGACATTTCATCAACCATGCCCTCTTTCCATAGTTTTCCATCCTCTGAATCTACTACCTCCTTGACAGTTCTGGTATCTTAATCAGTAATAGATAAATAAAAATTTGAACATAAATCAAATGGACTATACCTTTTTGGTTTCCTTCTTTCTCAAATTTATACTCTCATAGCTCGAGTTTTTGGCTTTTCATCTTATGATTCCTATTTTGTTGTACAGTCTGATTCTTCCCCCTTTAGCTTAAACTCTATCTTCCCAAGTTACATTGGTAGCACTACATGTTTCATAACATGTTTCACCTCTCGAAGCCCCACACCTCAGCTGTACACAACGTTCCTCATTTCTGGGTTCCAAATCTTATAATCTTTTAAACCATCCTTATACCCAATAAAGATGCACCTTTCAGATTTACTATCCAACTTGGCTATTTTCTCCTTTGGAACATGTAAATATGTATCATAATGAAATAACCTCAGATGTGAAAGAGATGGTTTCTTACCAGTCCTTACCTCATGTGGATACTTATCCCCCAACGTTGATGAAGGTGATCTGTTAACTAGGTAACACCCAATCTCCACTGTCTTTGCCCAAACTTCCTATCCTAACCCGACACCATTGAGCATGCTTCTTTCCTTTTCCATAAATGTCCTATTCATTATTTTTTCAACTCCATTTTACTAAGGTGTGTATGGGTTATTCTTATGTCATGCTATACCACACTTCTTATAGAACTCTTCAAATTCCTTCTTTCAGAACTCTCCACCATTATCTATCCTCAAAACCTTTATCATATTCTCTTTCTAGTTTTCCACTAGAGCTTGAAATTATTTAGACCTGTCAAAGACTTCAGATTTATTCCTGAGGAAATATATCCATGTATTCATTGAGAATTTATCTATAAATGGTACGCAGTACACATACTTACCTATTGATGGAACCAACATGAGTCGAAACACATCAATGTTCACAAGCTCTAATATCCCTTTCGCTCTCTTAGCACCAGAGGTGAAACTCACCTAATTATTCTTCCCATATACACAATCTTCAAATAAATCTAAATCTAGAGATAAATTAGACAAAAAATCTACCACACCATTACCATGAAGTATCTGAAGGCCCTTTTCTCCAATATGTCCAAGCTTTTGATGCCATAGCATGGTATTTTCTCTAGAGACCACTAGATGTTATGATCCCCTTTCAAGAACCAAAAAAGTGTTACACCCATCAATAACAATACTACCCAAAAGCTTTTACAAATTTCTATTCTCAAATCACCACATTAATACCATTTCTCTACGAACCATCTTAGAGGTATCTTTCTCGAACACTATTTTTACACCTGCATCATCCATCTTGCTTAGAGAAATCAAATTTTTGACCAATGCAGGAATAAAAAAACACCCATAAGTGTTCTAATCCTTTCACCTTGAAACTTTAGCTTCAATTTTCTACATTAGATGTTTCTAGCCTTCCTATCATCCCTTAAGTAGACATCACCACCATCAAATTTCTCATATTCGCAGAACAACTCCCTATGGGGAGTGAACTAAAAGGATGCACCTGAGTCAATCAATCATGCCTCATTATCTACATGTGTACTCGAAGAATAAGACAAGTAAACATCCCCACCTTCATCTGAGGTGTTTGTCACCTCTACAAAAGGAGCTTCATCAAATAGTTCCCTTCCTTTCCTCATTTCTAGCACAAATTTATATGTTTTCCTGGAGATTTCGATCTCCCACTCGAGGACTTATTTTTGTTTATATTCTAGGACCATCCTCATATAGACAAGGCATATCCATTCTAACCCTCCATATTTTTCCATCTCATCTCCTCTAATAACAAGGATGATTATTTCATCAAACTTGAAGGTAGTCATATTGCTACCAATTGCAACAACCAGACTATCCAATGAATATGGTAGAGAACACAACAAAAATGGTGCACTTATCTTCATATGAAACTTTAATATCAATAGATAAAAATTGGCTTACCACAGTATCAAAGGCATTCAAATGCCCTGTCACCAAGTCTCCATCCTTCATCCTCAGGTTATACACATTTTTCCTTAGGAACAATATGTTCACTAGAGACTTAGATTGGCACAAAGTCCCTAACTTGTCCCACAAATCCTTCTTTGTAGCTTCCTCTGATACATTCAACAATACTGAATGTGAGACACGCAACTATATTGTGCTCTTTTCTTTCTGATCCAACTTTTCCCACCCTTCAGCTAACATTGCCATTGGTTTAGTACCTAGATCTACCATGATCCATTGATCTTTATCCACTAGTAGATCTGTCATCTTGAGTTTCCACAACTCGAAACTTCAACCATTAAATTTCTCGATCTCTATCTTTCCATTGCTCACCATATTCTTTCACCACAAGAATTGATCCCCCAGATCTCCCACTAAATAGGGTCTACCACAGGCCTGAGAAAAACCCCCCAGCAATAAAGGCATCCCCTTGAAGCTGAAACAACTCTCATACCGAATGTAGATTTTAACCCTGTACAAAAATTACCTACAAACGAATTCTTAAAAGACATAAAATATACAATGGATAGAAACACAAAACAAATACACAAATATTTTCACCTAGATCCCAAAATCGGGACTACCAAATTGATTTTTCATTATGCTCCTTTCAATGTTACAATACATATATATACTTAACGAAGCACTCATAAACACCAATCCATTAACCCTGGATTAGAACATAACCATAGTTCCATTGACTGGATCTACAAAATGTGATGGGAAAAAAACCATCATGCCCAAAACCATGTGATAAACCCATGCACAAAACTGTGTTATACCAAGTTCTCAATCTCTACCAACATACACTGCTAAATCTCATTATATCTCTGATATGCAATATGATGTTTTGAATCAATACACTGCTTCAACAAATAAATCTTCTCATGATGCTCCCATTAACACTCATGCACAATATATCATCCCTCTTGACTAGGTCTAAACCATTCCTCTACTTCTTTGTAGCCTTCTCACTCACATACTAACTTCATCAATCACACCGAACTCCAAAATAAATAATATAAAACATGTAGGGAGAAATCTACTTTTAGAATGGGATCAATAGTTCACAAATTTGACAAAAACAATCATCAACCATCACTACTTGTACACTAAATTAATTTAGATTCATTTGAATACGTTTCAAACCAATTTTAGTGTTTTTCAATTAATTTAGAAGCCTCTTGATCTTTCCAAGTCGAATTAATCCATATGTGCACGAGGAATGCATAGAAATTATAGCTAAATACACAACTTCATGCACAAAATTGCATGGTCTATGTTGTAACCACATGCATAGGCTTGTCTCCATGGGGTTGGAGCCTTTCAACCACATGCACAAACCTGCATGAGTGTGGTTGGGGTGGAGGATGGAAAAACAATAATAAAAACACCTCAGAACCTGCTCAAACTTCTACCAGAGCTTGATAAGCCTTTATAGGACCTATGGAAGCCATTTTCACCTCTGGAACACTTATGAAAATAGCCTAACCATGTCTCCCAAGTGTCACAGTTAAGTTGATCTAAGGCTAATAAACAAGTTTTGGCATGACTGCTAATAAGTCCTCCACTCTCCAAAAACACCTGCAGAAGATACAATACATGTGTACACCATTGTGCCATCTCAACACCATTATCATCATCATCATGAGGCGAAACCATCACTACAATAAGTCATCTTCATGAGAATAAGAATGAAGACCTAGATGAAGACCTAGTTTCCATCTCAATTGGTGTTCCAACTCAACAACATGAATGACACATGAGCCATCATTTTCATCTCTTGTAGATCTATATCATCCACCTATAATAACATCTCTAATGCCTCCAATCAATGCATAACAAGGCATCGAAAAATGGACATCAATGCACATGACAAAACATGCAAACACAAGACAACTCCCCCATGACCACCATGCTTCCAACAAGCTACACCATCAAAGGTTGACATCAATTCCAACATAACCATCGCAATGCCAACTCAAACAGTTACAACCATGCTACAAGAATGACATCAATGAATTAGCTTGGCTACATATGTTTGACATCAATTCCCATATGCGCCAAATTCCATAATGAACCAATGGCAACATCAGCTTGCTAGAACCAGGAACACCATAATGCCAATAATCTCCCCCTTTGGCATTGATGACAACCATACACACTCTCTAGACCATCATCTTCTATCTCTCCCCCTTTGCAATCGATGGAAAAGGGTCAACACCATCCAATAGGTAGAAAGAACACAAGTATAAAATCAAAGCATCTAACCTTCATATGGTTGAATAATGATGCATATCAACCAATGAATATACTCTCCACATCAGCATCAAGAAATATACTAAACCAATCAATATATAGAGAAACATATTGAATGAAACACCTCTATAAGAAATAACAATATACATAAGAAATCATAAGAAACAATGAACAACAACATAATATATGCATATCCATGAGGCAAAAAACCCATATTCGATAGCAACTTATGTAGCAGTAACACCAATCGCCACACATCCTCTTCACTCACATCATGAGGTCGAGGCCCAACAATCAAATCATATCATGAGGCACAACATGGACTGCTCCAACCATTTCACAATGACAACAATGGATGGCTAAAGCGAATAGGAACAAATAATTCCCTCTTGAAGATATGCCATTTCCAAAATCATCTCCAACCTTCAATGATTTACTTCCTCTGCAAACATTGCTTCCTTGCCAAGAAATAAGAACCATATGGACCAAAAATCCACTTAACTATGACTATATGACATATAACATTATACATTCATGATTGTAGTAGCGACATAAGACCTCATATATGACCAATATATGACCATAACATGATCTCATGACTCATGAATAAATGACCCAAAGATACATACAATAAAAGTACATGGCTTCATGAGCATTTTACATGGATATATCAATAAATACATGTTTCTATCATCATAAACTATGGACCAATGAAAAAAATATGACATAAACTCACGATACCCCTCCAAAACATCCCTATCATCAAAATGATTCAAGCCACTAATGATTGGACCGACTATCAACATGGAAAGATAAAACAATGGAAGGTACATGGTTGTAATAAAGTTCATATAACATCCCATACATGGGTTTTCCATGTCTCAAATCATATATATGCATCCTCATATATGCCAATATCTCCTTCTATGCATGGTATGCATAGCTTCCCTTGAGCTCAAGGTACCTCCAATAGACAAGTTGATCATGTGAACCTGAAATGTGCAAGAGGCTCAATGATCTCAAAACGTGTTGTTACAATAACTTGTACTCATTAAACTATCACAAGTCTACCATAGACTCCCCTTGAGATTATGCACCTCTTGTAAATTCTGTAGTCCTTTTATAAATATGCAGGAAATAATAATGGACTGCAAGAGGGAATTCGCTTCACTACTTGAAGAGTTAATGCTACTTCTATCTCCAAACTATCTTTGACTTCTTATTTTCTTCCTTCACTGGTTTTCTACTCTATCCTCATTATTCTTGTTGCTTTCGTTGAATTTTCCTTGAATAATGGAACAAAATGCAGTCTCTTTCCATATGGCCAAAGTTATGACATGTGTAACACTCCACGTGGCCAAGATATGAAGAAATAGGATCAAATCTCTTGTTTCGCATGCCATATATATACCATTTCATGCAATGTGCGTATCCTCCATTAGTTGGATCTGCAATCAAATGCCTAGTGGCTAGACAGGTTACATGAATAACAATAACCATAAAAAAGCATGATTATACCTGTTAGCCAACTTCCTTGGTTGGTGATACTGGTGCAAGTTGCACTAATTATATCTATACATTTTGTTTTAGCATTTAGTTGCAACATGTCCAAACTTGTGACAACTGTAACATTCTACCTTATGCACAAAAGGAACAAAAGAACTTTGGTTCCTTTGGAATTTTAAAGATCTACCATGATCCTCTCTTGGAGTAAAAATTTTTCTGAATGTAGGAGATCCTTGAGATTTTCTTCTCTGGTGCTACTGGTTTTGTTAAAGAATTTCTAGTCTTATGGTTGGCATTGTTTGCTACAGGTTCTTCTAGTTCTACTTAGGTGTTTTTACCTGCATGGAAACTAGACTCGCCCTTTTGAAATCCCAAGACTAGATTTATATAATGGTGATCTCTGTATCTCAAGAAAATTATCCAAGCCCGCATTACTCTTCTCCAACTTCTGTTGCTTTCTCAAGGACAACACTTCAACTTCTAGTCTCTCACACTCATATTCCTTCTCTTTGTACTACTTCCTCATGCCTTCCTCAACTCTTTATGATTCTACCAATTTAATTTTTAAACTGATAATCTCCTCCTTGAGATTGGCCTCCTTATCATCACATCTATGCAATAGTTTGTCTTGATTCTTTCATGTAGTTGTTAGTATAGAAAGATTAGCTCTAAGAACCTTAATATCATTCTCATCTTCACTAAGCACTTCAACATGATCAAAATCTAAATAATCAAAATTATAATTCAAAACAAAATCATTAATATTTATACCTTTGGGTACATGATTTTCTATTTTCTTCTCATCATTGGTTGAATCATTTGCACTAGTAGGATGACACTCTTGTGGCTGAGATTCTTGATTCTGTAGGCCCTTTTTATTCTTCTTCTTGTTGCTCCTTTTCTGATTCATCTTCCTTCAATCTACAAACCAATAAAAATCCAGAATCACCAAGTCCTACGCTATAGGGGACAATAACGGGTAATACGCCTTCATGATTTTTTAAGTCTAATGTTGCCAAGATATTCAAAAACAAGTTTCCATTATCACTAGCATGGTGTTGGTTGCTACATGTATAACCAAAAAATTGGAAAGTAGAGAAAATACAAATAATGGTAATCCTATGACAAAAGCTCCATAAAGGAGATGGAAAAAGAGTAAGGAGAGAGCAACACCATAGAGAAAAATTTATTGTATTGTCCTCAGCTTTGAATTGCAAGAATGTTGAGCAAGGTGGACTCAAATTTCACCTGTTCACTCACAAATACCGAACAAATAAAGCTCAAAATGACCTCTTTCCTGATCGAGTACCATGTCTATTGTTCTATCAGCAATGAGAGAATCAGGGAATTTAACACGGTCTTAAGTGTGTGGTAAAAACATCGATAAAATTATGACTTGAGCTCTTAGAGGTTTAACAATAAATATATTGAATTGAGATTGGACTATCAAAAATAAGTTATCACAAGTAGCTTTCATGCCTTTAGTCTTCATACCCAACTCTTCTCAATTGCAAGGGATGTTCAACAAAAGCCAATGTTTTCAGACAATGTTAAAAGCCCACAATGAACTTCTGACTTTTTACATTCACGGACTGAAATGTTTACGAGGCACAAACTGCATCTCAATCATCACTTATAGAACAAGAGGCTAAAACCTCAATCACTATGATTTTGTAAAGAATGTTATCCATTATTTCATCTGGATAATGAATGAGTTTACCAACTTTTCATTTACCTCTTTCAACAAGGGCCTCAAAATCTTTATTAGATGTGCCTTTTGAAATCAGAACGTTGTAGTAGCAATTAAAATCTCTAATCAAAAGCTCGAATGGATTTTTTTTTGCAAAGCGACAACTTCTCTCCATGTAGTGGTGGAGATAGAACTTAATTTGGGATGGTCTACAAAATGCTTCCTCTTACTTCAACATTTGTAATCTTCAGCTCTTTTCTACAAAATAAAATCTTCTATCATTGGAAAGAATGCACCATCCAACCCCAAAGCCTCTTCTTTACGACGACTCTCCATATTCTAAGTTGTTGCAATGTCCAACATGTCGTAATTAATGGATAAGAACACTAGTGACTCTGTCCATTATGCTTATATGGAATCTCTTGTCATATTTTTCCTTCTAAGAAAAAGTTGGTTATATGATTGCTATATATAGCAACACTCCAAGAAAAAAGTGGGGCTCTAGTTTAGAAAAAAGTATAAAAGAATTGGGTCATTTGGGGTTTGTTGACTCAACCTAGTGCCGATTATGCCCTTTTTCGAAGATGATCAATAAACTACCCCATTTGCGGGCGTCTATAACCACAACATTTACATTGATATCTTGATATGAGGAAAATTTGTTTGTCCATAAGTTAAGAAATATGGAATGTCCTTTCTTCTTATTATTATTTTTAATGGAGAGAGCCTTTACATTTCCACTAAATTTTAATAGTTAAATGGTCATATAGTCTTTGTCTACTTATTAAGAAATATAGAAGGTTGTTATTACTTCTTATACAACGTGATTGATATTTGTATTTAATTTTAAATTGTGATTGGTTATCACAAACTAATGTTTTTTTGGCAATTTTTCCTTGTAATGTCAATTATTAAGAATTAGCTCGTTCAAGTTCCACTTAGCGAGTATGAACTCACTTTGAATGTATTCACAACTATTTAGAGGACCCCATCAATACATTTTTTGATCATTTAAAGTCCATTATCACCAAAACTAAAATTGATTTGTGACTATGCCATTTTAAAGTAATTCACTCATGAACCAATATATTTTTCGACTAAGTGCGTTATGCAAAACTGAAATCGATCCATGACTATGACATTTTGAAGTAAGTCAATGCTTATGAACTATATCCATGAACTACTCCACAACAAATCAATAAAAATGAAATGCAATGATAAATTGAAACCATATTAATGTTATCATATGCATTCATGAACTCGAGTCTAGATCAACCATTATCTCAACGATTAATTTGTACACACAATGTTGGTCACATCACTACTTTTATGTGCACAGGCCTCATCATCAACCCATACATTTGGTAATTAAACAATGTTTCTATGGATCAAGTCAACCCTAATCCATTTAGCTAAATCAAGTGATGACTACATCAACCATAATCTTAAGAATCAATTGCATTCACATGGATATTGAAACCTTTTTCAAGCACGAAAACATCATCACAATACTATTGACATCAATACCAACCACAAATGGCGAATATCCTGGGTTGACATCAATGTCAATGTCATATTGTGAGCATCAATTTGACACAAGGTTTATGGAGTATTAGAGAGCAAGGGGATGATAAAAAAATGTATTTTCATCACCAATCTTACATGGACATTTTCCAACAATCAACATCTATAATCTGCTTAATGTTCCATTATTAACAATTTCTACTACTCTATACTCTGTTGTTGTTTTAATCAACTAGCTTCTTTTATTGCCTATGAGGATACCACAAAAAGTTATTTATTATGTATATTTCTCAACAAATATTTTTGATTTATTAACAACTGAAGTATGTATGACATGTATTGTCACACAAATATACATCTTTGATAGTATACTTGTAATATTTTTAATGGTTATGCATTTGTAACAAGCCATTTGGCTCTTTTTTTCCTGTATTTTTGAAATAAAAATATTTATTTATGATTGCCACTATTCTAGCTAGTAGAACCAATATTTCATAAAAGCCACAAAGGCCAACATTCTTGGTTGACAAACCTACCCTTACCATTATATTATGCTACCTATTTTTTTTAATGTAATTTGACTAAGCCAAAATAATTAGAAAAAAAAAAACATTACAACATCTCCCATATCTAACTCACTTCTAAACACAATAAATACTACATTATACACTACATTATAATAAAGAATAACAATGGGAAAAAAGTTTAGAATTACTAAATTTGTTTGAAGTGTTTAAATTTCTGTACTCATACAAATAACATTTAAAAAAATAAAATAACAGATACTCACAACAACAAATAACATTTAAAAAATGAAAAATAAAATTTATATAAACCCCATTTATAAATAAATAGTCTAATAATGAAAAAAAAAATTGATAAAATAGACACCGTTCGTTCATACGACCGGTAGAACCTAAACTAAAATCGAAATATCGCTATAACTGCTTTCCCGTGAAAATTGGTATCTATGTACCCGCCCCCTGGGCAACCGGGTAACATCAGCAATTCCTTTGTTCTTGTGTTATACTCAACCATACTCTCACTACCCCTCAGCATTAGCCATATCGTGTCACGACCATCTCCTACAACGAGAAAATCTGTGCCTTCTGAGGATTTGATCATGTCTTCAATCAATTCGGCCTGGATGGTATCAATCATCCCCCACTGCCCTTCACTAAATTTCCATATACCCAATGGAAAATGGGGGACTATTGGGAGTTTTCCAAACATCCCTTTCCCTGCCTCGTCTCCCTTCAATCTCCCCACCCATATAAATCCAGAATCACCAGCTCCACCCCTAAAAGGGACCATAATGGGTAGTGCGCCTTCATTATTTTTTAAGTCTATAGTTCCAGGGATGTTCAGAAACAACTTTCCATCTACCTTCACATGGTGCCCGTACCTACATGTATAATCAAATAATTGGAAAGTAGAGGAAATACATGCAGAAATATTGATACGACGAAAACTCCTTAAAGGAGATGGAAAAAGAGTGGAGGAGAGAGGAACACCATGAAGCAAAATTGGTTTTACTGTCCAAATCGTTGTAGTGGACGAATATTGAGCAAAGTAGACGCAACTTTCACCTGCAGCTTCACAATGGCCGAACAAATAAAGCTCAAAATCACGTGTGACCCGATCGACCAGCATCTCCGCTGTTCCATCAACAATGAAAGACTCGAGGAATTTAAGACGGTCTTCACTGTGTGGTAAAATCGTGGGCAAACTTATGACTTGAGATTTGAGAGGATTAACAACAAATAAATTGAAGTCAGATCGGGCTACCAAAAATAAGCCATCACAAGTGGCTTTCACGCCCAGTGTCTTCATGCCCAACTTTTTCCAATCGCAAGGCAGGTTCAAGAGAAGCCAGCGTTTTGAGGCAATGCTAAAAGCACACATATCTAAGTTACTGTTATTAATGTTGGGGAATTTTTCTAGCAAAATCCCAAAAATACAAAATTCAACTACACAGAGGCAATGCTATGTTTCCTTTACTCTAGAATCTTTTGTGCACAGGGAAGCTTTAAAAAAAAATTTACTGAGGAAGAGAGTATTGCACCACCATAAAAGGATTTCTATTCATTAAAATAAAAATCACTCATACATATTCATCCTCTTTCACTCAGAGGGATTCACCAAAACATTTCAACAAAATTACTCTGTCTCCTTTGAAATTTTAAACCACTGTGTGTAAAAATTTCATTTACATTCACTGCTGTGTGAAAACAAAGATTACAAGGATTTACTGCTGTAAAAATGACTTTTACATTTACTGTTGCAAATGTAAAAAAACACATTATGCACTTTGCATATTACAAAAAAAACTTCCAGCACACAAGCCATTACAAGCTCTGTTCTATTTCATTTCATCTTTGACTTCGCTTCTGCACTGCTGTGGGTTCTACTGCTTCATTACAGAATGGTCAACACAACACAAAACTTAACACATACTATGCGTATGCAACAACAAAACCAAAAAAAATTACCTTGGGTATATGACCATACTCCAGTAAAAAAAACATTAAAATTTAAAAACAATTACCTATGCCCATGCCTATTTTAAATTACCCATACTTCCGTAACTATGGAAAAATTAAAACTCCTACCAACATTCTACGAACTACATTAAATCACATTAATCTCTTTACGTGGGCGGTCAACCAAAAATTTTATCTTACTCCACGCAATGTTTATTTGATGCAGGCCCGTATGCATGTTGGAGCAATCGACGGTGGAGAGCGATGGAGCAGATCGGATGGCGGAGGAGATATCGGAGGAACCTTTTTAATCGACATTTACCTTCCAAGAAATTGTCAGAGGGTGATGTCACGCCTCAGCGACGCGTCAACACTTGAACTTTCTCGGAGCGCCTATGTACGAAAACCACTTCACGCGAAAGCTCTTCCAAGAAACTTACCGGGGGTTTATGGTTTTACTTTGGTGGTTTTGGGCGTATTAAATGCAGGCCCGTTCAAGTGATGCGCGGTTGAAATTACAATTTCAACACTCCCCTTTAATTTCAACTGCTGGGCATTCGGTCATACCCAGACACTTCCTCAAAAATTCAAAGCTTTTCTGATCGAGTGGCTTTGTCAAGATGTCTGCAACCTATTCTTGAGTCCTGCAATGTTCTAGGACAATTTCTCCATTGTTCACCAA
>APFE030547826.1:13482-29083 GCA_000404065.3 Pinus taeda
GGCTTATTAAAAATGGCATAATAAATAGGAATCATGAAACCATTACAGATACTATACAAGTGGGCTTTGTGAGACGACTTCCACATCTTACGATGGTAAATATGGATGGGGGAGGGGTCCTGTGCGGTCCACCTCCAACCGAGAATGGGAAATTCGGAATTAAAACACAGGGTATCCAAAATATAAGAAATGTAATAGAACGGGGGGATTATCCTTTCACTAACTCTGGTCTTATTCCTGTATTCTTGGATGGCAATGGCGAGCTTATCCGAAAGCATGGTGGCCCAATCCATAATCCAACTGTTGATTGCCGCCTCCATGAGGGGAACCATTTCGATAGTAAAATTAGTGGAATCATGAAGACCCCATAATCTACACATCATGATAGCGGCATAGCAATAGGGTGAACACAAGGAGTCGACTGAGTACTTACCGGAGGCTTCGTGCTTGTGTTTAGCTGTATTCTGCCTCCAATCCTTGATAGGCTCAGACTCAATTTCATTCTCACTCGCGAACTTCTCCAGAAATGCCTTATTGTAAACCTTCTCTGGCATAGGCAAATGATACATTTGCCTCAAATCCTCTGGCTTGAAGGACCCAAAAATCCTTCCATCTTTTGCAATGAAGGTTCTGTCTTTGATAGAAATTTCCTCAATTGCCCATTTGATAGCATCGGTGTAGGGAAGCATTTGCTCTCTTGCTGCTATCCTATGTAGGAAAGAGTCGGCCAAGTCCTTGAGAGTGCACTCTGATTTTTTAGTGGAATCTGCAGTGGCTTCCTCTATCACTTGCGCAGGCTTCTCGGCTTCTAGTAGATCATAAGTTCCCTGCCAGGTAGTTCTGGCGAGTCCCACGCATGTTGTGTCTGATGTCAATCCCTTCTTACTGTTTGTGATTGGTTGTGGCGTGGATGGTGATTCAATAGCGCCTGCAACCTTCTTCTGCTTCTTTCCCATAATGCCTGAATTGCTTTGAAAAATTTGTAATCTGCACAGAAGGGTGGTTCTTGGCGTAATACTGAGATAATAATAAAACTCGCAATCTGAGGGTAAAATAAGAAGAGACGTCGATATACTTTGCCTTTATTAAAATAGCGCGGATATGATCTATAGGCAGATTTGAAAGGATGGATTCATTAAGGGGCCGTATAGGACCTGCCACCTTATAAATGCTTATTAGTGCAATATTCGCCTAAAGATCTTTTGAATCATGTAATGGGCGTACCGGCGGCCGAGCAGGAATGATTATGCCTTAATTGTCATTAATTCGAGCTTTCCAATCATTCTAACGGCTTCTTCTGGAGAACTGTGCCTTATCTCATCGGATCGGGGAGGGGCGCGAGGATAGATTTAACAATGTTTCAAACGACGCCGATCGCCGATCACCGATATCGGGTCGGGGAAAGGCTTATGTGCATTAAGGTTTTGGCAAGGGGAAAACGCCGATTGCCGATCGCCGATATCGGATCGGGGGAAAGGCTTATGCTTATTAAGATTTTGGCAAGGGAATGCCGATCGCTGATTGCCGATATCGGATCGGGGAAACGTCTATGAGCAGTTCTTGATATACGAAGGGAACTGCCGATCACCGATATCGCCGATGGCTTTATCGGGTCGGGACTTTACCGATGGGTGTGATAATGGTGCTCAAGAAGATGGCCGATTGCCGATATCGCCGATAGTCTTATCGGGTCAGGACTTTGGCCGATGGGCTCGATAGTAATGCACAAGGGAATGCCGATGGCCGATATCGCCGATAGCTTTATCGGGTCGGGGCTAGGCCTTTTGATTTGTTTGATGCATACATATTTGCTTTATTTCCAATGTTTTAAAGGGATATTGCTTTTCTTTGATTTATTGGAATTTATAAAGTAAAGATTATTGACATCAATTTTATTTTGAAAGGGACCCATTTCATATTTTAATGATTTTGTGAATAATAATAAAGATGAAATGGGGGGTTGTTTTGCAAGGCACAACAGGACTAAAACTGTTCATCTAGACAATAGTCAATTTAATGATGTATTATATGTTCCGAACTTATCTTGCAGCCTTCTATCTCTATATTAGATAACTCATTCGGGTGAAGGTAAAATCATTGAATTTTCACCTCATGATTTTTTAATTAAGGACCTAAGAGATCATAGACAGATTTTAGCTACTGGCATTGTTGATGATTCTACAAGGTTGTATAAGTTTAACAACTTTGGGTCATCAAATCTTCCCTCCATAATTGTTGCTCATAATGATGAAGTGAGAAAACTTTGGCATGAGCGATTTGTTCACTTAAACTATTGGTCCCTTCAGAATCCATGTAAAGAAAATATGGTGCAGGTCTTCCAATGGTATCTTGTAGAGATGGTGTTTGTTCCAGATGTGTACTCAGAAAACATCATCGGAATAGTTTTGAAAGACATGCCTCTTGGCATGCGTCAACCCCTTTACAACTTGTGCATAGTGATTTATGTGGTCCACTTCCAGTTGTTCCATTCTCTGGCTACAAGTATTTCTTAACTTTCATTAATGATTTCTCGAGACGTACTTGGGTATACTTCCTAAAACTCAAGAGTGAAGTATGTAAAATGTTCTTTGTCTTTAAGGCCTTTGTTGAAAAACAATCTAGACATCAAATTCTTAAGCTAAGATCTAATAATGGCAGAGAATATGTTAAAAACATATTTTTCAACTTTTGCACTTAGAATGGAATTCCAATGCAACATATTGTTCCATATACTCCACCACAGAATGATGTAGCTAAAAGGAAGAATCACACCTTAAAGGAAATGACTAATTGTTTGCTTCAATCTAAAGGACTTAGTCTTAATTTTTGGGCAGAAGCAATTAGCTGTGCAATTACATAGTAAATCACACTCCTACTAAGGTTTTAAAGAATATCACTCTAGAAGAAGCATGGAGATCAATTAAACCAAATGTAAGTCACTTTCGTATTTTTGGAAGTGGACCATATTCTAGATGAGAAACATAAAGCTTTAGAACCTAAGAGTGAAAAATGTATTTTGGTTGGATATTCTGAAGATGTCAAAGGATATAAACTTATTCCACTTAAGTCCAAAAAATTTATCATTAGAAGAGATGTAAAGTTTGTTGAAAATATATCAACCTACGAGCCTAGTTCAGTGGATGTGCCACCTCTCTCTATCCCTTCTACTTCTGAAAATATTTCTTCTTCAAATGATGACAGCGAGGAAGAAAATCCTACCCCACCTTCTTAATATCCTCCTTTAGCTCCTCAGCTTCCAAAATAGGTCCGTGCTACTCGGGATGCTGCAGCTGCTCTTGACGGTGATCCTATATATCATCAATATACACATTCTCAATTTGATAGAGCTTCTTCTTACTGGCTCAAGCTTCAACGATTTATGATCCTGAAACCTTTGCAGAAGCTTCAGGCCATCTAGATTGGGGTGCAACTATGAATGAAAAATATCCTTCATTATTGGCAAATGATACATGGGATCTTGTTCCTCTTCCAAAGGGACGAAAACGTGTTACATGCAAATGGGTTTATAGAACCAAGTATGGACTAGATGGAAAAGTTGATAAACATAAAACATGTCTTGTTGCTAACGGTTTTTCACAAGTTGAAGTCATTGACTATACTAAAACCTTCTCCCATACTGCCAAAATGAAATCTATCCACCTTGTTCTTTCCGTTGTTGCCTCTTTCAAATGGGAAGTCCATCAAATGGATGTTAAATATGCCTTCTTGCATGGGGACTTGCATGAAGAAATTTGTATGGAAAAACCTACTGGCTTTATAAAAATAGACTCAAGCCTTGTATGTTGGCTTAAGAAATCCTTTTACAGTCTTAAGCAAGCCCCTTGGGCTTGGTATGCCAAAATGGATGGATTTCTTTTAGAAACTAGCTTTTATAGGTGTCGTTCTGGCAATACTGTCTACACCAAGAAAGTGGGAAAGTCTCTTATCATTCTTGTTCTTTATGTTGATGATCTTATCCTTACTGGTATTGATCCCATCCTTATAAACCACGTGAAGTCCAACTTTAGAAATAAGTTTGAAATGATAGACTTAGGACACTTGCATTATTTTCTTGGTATTCAAGTCTTGCAATCCAAGGAAGGTATTTCCCTTTCCAAGTCCAAGTATGCATGTGATCTTCTACACCATTTTCACATGGAATATTGTAAGCCAACCCCTTATTCCTTTCATTCTAGAGCCAAAATTTCAGTTACTTGTACTTTCCCTAAAGTTGATGCTACCTTATACCATCACTCATAGGAAAACGTTTGTATCTGACCCGTACTTATCCTAACCTTTCCTTTTCTATTGGCCTTATTGGTCGGTTTGTGCAGAACCCACATGAAATTCATTGGAAATTAGCTAAAGGAATACTTTTGTTGGGTTGTGTTATATTCTTTCCACGACTAGCCCATGTAATTAACCGAGGGTTTAGAGGGGGGGGTGGAGACCCCCTTCGTTGTGTCGATTATGTAGCAAGGGGAGTCACGGGGGGTTTGAGGGGTACATGTAACCCCACTCTATGGGGACCCTATTTTTGGTTGGCTGTACCTACCTATGATTTTGTGCATGTTTTTCGTACATGGTTTTGGATGCGATGGTTTTCAGTCCATTATTTTAGTTACAATGGTTTTCGGTCAATGCTATTGGATGCTTCAGCATGTGTAAATATGTTTTGTAACATTGAAATGAACATAATGAAAAATCAAGCTAGTAGTCCCAGTTTTGGGATCCATTTTATGTGTTATGCTCTTGCATTATTTATTTTCTATTTTTAGAATTCATATGCAGGTAATTTTTGTATGGTGTTAAAACCTACATTTGGTATCAAAGCTGTTTTGGCTTTAAGGGGATACCTTTGCTGCTAAGGGGTTTCACTTGGGCATGTGGTAGATCCTGTTCAGTGGGAGATCTGCGAGATCATTTCTAGTGGTGAAAGAAGATGGCAAGCAGTGGAAAGATAGAGATCGATAAATTTAATGGTCAGTGTGTTGATTTGTGGAAACTCAAGATGGAGGATTTGTTGGTGGATGAAGATCAATGGATCACGGTAGATCCCGGTACTAAACCAACGGGAGTGTTTGATGAAGAATGGAAGAAGTTGGATCAGAAGGCAAAGAGCATTGTGTGTCTTAGATTCAGTATTGTTGAATGTATTAGGGGAAGCTACAATGAAGGCTTTGTGGGACAAGGTAGGGCTTTTTACCAATCTAAGTCTCTCGTGAATAAACTGTTCCTGCGGAAAAAGTTGTATAACCTGAGGATGAAAGATGGAGACTTAGTGACAGAGCATCTGAATGCATTTAAAATTGTGGCAATTCAGTTAGCATCTGTTGATATTAAATTTCATATGAAGATAAGTGAATCAGTTTGTTTTGTTCTCTATTAGATTCGTGGGATGTTCTGGTTATTGCAATAGGTAGCAATGCAATTTCCTTGTATTTTGATGAAATAGTCTCATCCTTGCTGATGGAGGAGATGAGATGGAAAAATATGGAGAGCTAGAATGGTGATGCCTTATCTGTACAAGGATGGTCTTAGAACATAAAAGAAAATAAGTCATCGAGTGGGAGATATAAATCTAGAGGGAGATCTAAATCTCCAAGAAAACTTATAAAGGTGGTTTGCTAGAAATGCAGAAAGAAGGGCACTACAAAAGGGATTGTAAATCTAAAGCTCCTAATAAAGGAAAGGGATCTGATGATGCTCCTTCTGCAGAGGTGAAAACCACCTCAGATGAAGGTGGGGATGTGTACTTGGCTTCCTCAAGTACACATGTAGATCATGAGGCATGGTTGATTGACTCAAGTGCATCCATTCACTTCACTCCCCATAGAGAGTGGTTCTGTGAGTATGAGAAAGATGATGGTGGTGATGTCTTCTTGGGGGATGACAGGAAGGTTTGAATCATTGGTCGTGTAAAAGTAAAGTCGAAGTTGCAAGGTGGAAGGGTTAGAACACTTCGAGGTGTTCTACATATTCCTGCATTAGCTAGAAATTTGATTTATGTAAGCAAGCTAGATGATGTAGGTGTAAAAATAGTGTTCAAGAAGGATACCTGCAAAATGGCTTGGGGAGCACTGGTATTGATGTGGGGATTTCATATTAGAACTCTGTACAAGCTACAAGGTAGCACTGTTATTGATGGGTGCAATAGTTCTATGGTTCCTAAAAGTGGAGCAGAAAATATGGTGGTCTTTAGATAGAAGACCATGCTATGGCATCAAAGGCTTGGACATATTGGAGAGAAGGGCCTTCAAATACTTCATGGTAAAGGTATGGTAGAAGGTATGAGTAATAGCTCTCTGGATTTTGATTTCTGTGAAAATTGTGTATATGGGAAGCATAATCGTGTGAGTTTCCCCTCTGGTGGTAAGAGGGCAAAATAGATATTAGAGCTTGTGCACAGTGTTGTGTTTGAACCTGTGAAGGTTCCGTCACTGGGTAAGTCTGTGTACTATGTATCCTTTATAGATGATTTCTCAAGGAATACATGGATATATTTCCTTAAGAAGAAATCAGAAGTCTTTGATAGGTTTAAAGAATTTAAGGCTCTGGTGGAAAATTAGATAGAGAAGAAGATAAAGGTGCTAATGACAGATAATGGTGGAGAGTTTTGTAGTAACGAATTTGAAGAGTTTTGTAAGAAGTTTGGTATAGCATGGAAGAAGACTACTCCATATACACCTTAGCAAAACGAAGTTGCAGAAAGAATGAAAAAGACGTTGATGGGAAGGGAAAGAAGTATGCTCAATGGTGCCGAGTTAGGATAGGAATTCTAGGCAGAGGCGGTGGAGACAGAATGTTACCTGGTCAATAGATCATCTTCATCAGCATTGGAGGATAAGACTCTACAAGAGGTATGGAATGGTAAGAAACCCTCTCTTTCACATTTGAGGGTATTTGGATGTGATGCATATGTACATGTTCCAAAGGAAAAAAGAACCAAGTTGGATAGTAAATCTAAAAAGTGTGTCTTTATTGGGTATAAGGATGGTTTAAATGGTTATAAGCTTTGGAACCCAGTAACAAGGAAGGTTGTGTATAGCCGAGATGTGGTGTTCAGAGAGGTGAAAGATGTTATTAAACATGAAGTCCAACCAAAGGAACCTGAGAAGATAGAGTTTCATCTAAAGGAGGAAGAATCAAACTCTACAACAGAGGAGGAATCAAAAGATGAAGAGCCACAAACTCCGCGTGTGAGAAGATTAGTTCTAGAAAGAAGGCAACCAGAAACGTATAGTCCATCTGATTTCTGTTCAAATTTTGCTTTATCTATTACTGATGATGATCCTAGAACTATCAAGGAAGCAGTAGATTTAGAGGATGGAAAACTCTGGAAAGAGGCCATGGCTCATGAAATTGCATCTTTGCACAAAAATGAGGCTTCAGATCTGGTGGAGTTGCTGGCTAGAAGGAAACCCATTGGCAGGAAATGGGTGTTCAAGAAGAAGACAAATGTAGAAGGAAAGGTGGATAAATTGATCCAAATTGGATCCATAAAGAATGACAAACAGAGCCATGGCTGTACCAGGTTGGGACAGACTTCAAAGAATTTAAAACAGTGATTGAAAACACCTCTAAACCAGTGGCAATGGCAGCCAGCGTCGAACGATGAGGACCTCTGTCAAAGCGCGCTAACCGAGACCCATGGCGACTGCACAGGAGGAAAATTTAGCCCTTGGGAGGCCCGGATCGGGAAACAAAGGAGGTTTTTGATGTGATAATCACACATTAATGGGCAAGAAAAAACCCCAAAAGGGAGAAGCCCCAAGCACTTGATCACGTGGGAGCCAGAAAATCGTGGGACAAAAAAACTAAACACTAAAGGTGAGACTACTCCAAAATTGATGGTATTGTGGGGGGCATCCATGGGCGGTAAGTAGATTTGCTGGAAAAGGAGAGATTCCACTCAGCGCCCGACATGTGGCAAGTGGAGGAGAGAGAAAATTGTTGCTCATCGCGCACTAATGGTCGAGCTAGTCAACTGCGCGAGATGAACGAACGAGGTCGGATCTGGGGGCTCCAGATCTAATGGCTGAGATCGCTCCTGATGGAGAAGAAAAAATTGATGGGGGATTAAGCCATGACATGAAAGAATTTGAAGTCCGGATTGACCACCATGGTGGCAAAAGATTCATTCCATGATGTAAATGAAGAAATGAACCAACGACGCAGGCTGGTAGTTCACAAGAGGAAAAGTGGCCATCCCTATGAGCCTAATGATGATGCCAAGAACAAGGAAGTCCAAGCGCAACTGCAAGCAGGAAATCCGATGAAGGTGGAAGAGGAACTGAATCACCATGAGCCCAAATGGCTTTAAAGCCATGAATAGAGAATACAAGACAGAGAGAGAGGACAAAGAGTCGGGAACCCAGAGAGGAACACTGAAGACAGAAGACAAGGAAGAGAAAGAATCAGTGAAGCAAAAGTAGGAATAAGACAGAGGGCCGAGTTGACCAAAGGTAGCATCGACCACCAGAGAGCTTGAGAGATTCAATACATCCCTGAGAGGATCTGTCAGACCAAAGAGGTCAACGAGCTGGTAGAGAAGAGATTCTATGTACTCTAGTGGCTTGGGGAATCCAAGAACCACCCTGCCAAGCCAATCTATTTCAAGAGACTCATATTGAGTACCTTCATTGTAATTCTCTGCTTCAAGACACAATAAAAGAAGGCCACCACTAAGAGCTGGACCGAAGATGTAGCCCGGGAGGATAGGGTGAAATCCATATTAATTTCTTGTGTTCTTGTCTTTGCTTATTGTATTTCTCTATTGTTTTCCCTTTCTAGTGTCTTTGTATTTTCAATCTGATCAATTTGTTTCTTAAATAACATAGATACAAAAAACAACATTTGAGTCTGTAATATCTTCATTTAATAAATTCTTAATTGAGATAACTCATGAGGTGATTATCAGATCAAGTGGTATCAGAGCTTTAGGCTATAACGTTAGACAAGCTTGTGTTGGTTTAGCTGTTGAATGCTCACTAGATCAAAGCTCAAATTAGGAAAAGGAAAGTTGGTCAAAACTAATCCTGAGATTGGGAGAGTCTATCCTTGGAAGACAATGTCAGAGGAAGGTTCTGTGGGGCCAGACACTCAATTCATAGAAAGTTTCCTAGCTATAAAGTCTATTGTAGAAGAAATGTATAGGGACTTTAGAAAGCATAAGGATGAAGATTCATCAGGTTCTAAACAAGATAAAGAAGAAGATGGGTCTCATTCCCATGACCACTCAAAAGGAAAATGGAAAGAGGAAAGCTTCCTCACACCTCGTAATAGCCCTGGGCATAATAAGAAAGAATTTTTTATGAAGCTAGATGTTAGATTTGACTTTCCTATATACGATGGAGAGTTAAATGCTGAAAATTGGACAATTGGCTTAAACAAATTGGTGTATTGCAGAGTGCAGCACATCGGTTCAAACAAGAGCAAAATTCAGCTAGCAAGCCTACGCCTAGGAGGCACTGCCTTGGTTTGGTGGGAAGGCAGAACCCAAGCTGACATGAAAATACATGGTAATACCATTTCTATCTGGAGTGACTTTGTTTCTGCAATTAAGAAGCAGTTCCATCCATTGGCCTGTATGCAACAAGCCATGATGAGTTGTCAAACTCTTCGGCAGCTGAGAGGGAAAAGTGTGCAAGGGTACACTCAAGAATTTAGAAAGAGAGCATTGATTTTAGGGATCTCATTAGACTCACCAGAGACTCTTTCGAAGTACATTGGTGGTCTACATGGCTACATGAGGCATACCATACTCATGTTTAATCCCACTAGTATAGATGAGGTATATGTACAAGCTACTCATCTAGAAGCTAGAGGAAAGAATGGAAATCCAAAAGTTGGGGGACCATTCCAACCCATTGCAAGAAAGAGAAAGGAGAAAAGAAATCAGAAGTGGAAAGCAAGGAATACTAACACTGCACAGAAAGGCAAAGCTTCATGCACTCACTGTAAAAAGGATGGGCATGATGATGAGGACTGTTGGATTCTGAATCCAGAGCTAAGACCTAAGAAGTCTGAGGGCAAGAAGAAGAAGACTGTTGCAACTATTCAGAAAGATTTTGGGTCAGACTCAGGAGATGAAACAATCATTGCAGCCATAGGTACAAAAGGTAAGAATTCTGAAGCATCTACTAGTAGTTCTGCTCAATCTGTTATTGATGAAGAACATGAGAGAAGAAGACATGAGCTTTTCCATATTCGGGTTATTTCCAAACATCAAAATATTTATACTTTGTTTGACAGTGGCTCACAAGTAAATTTGATTTCTAAAACAATTGTAAAGAAATTGGGATTAGCAACTAAACCTCACTCGAAACCATACCCTTTAGGATGACTGAATGATAAAGCACAACTACGAGTGACTAGATAGTGCAAACTCAAGTTTTCTTTTGGGTCAGCATTTTTAGATGAGGTTGAGTTAGACATAATTCCTTTGGATATATGTGGAATTGTTTTAGCAAGTCCTTACTTGTATGATAGAAAAGCTATTTTTTATAGAGCTGAGAACAAGTATCTACTTGTTAAAGATGGAATTGAATACGTTGTAAGAACTCATAAGGTCAAGAATAATTATACTCTCATAAACACAGGGCAAATGAAAAGAATGATAAATTCATGCAAACAATTCTTACTAATGGTTGTAAAGGAAAATAAACCTGATAAAACCAATGCATTTAAGGGCTGTAATGCTAAGCAACAAGCTGATATAAAAAAGATTGTTTCAGAGTATGATGTTCTGTTTCAAGAACCAAAAGGTCTGCCACCCAAAAATGAAATAGTACATGATATTATTTTGCAGCAAGATGTTCCATTGCCTAACATTGGAATGTGTAGATTGTCTACTTTAGAGAATGCTGAAATCAAGAAGCAGGTGCAGGAGTTGCTTGAGAAGGGGTTCGTCAGGCCTATCACATCACCATGTGGGTCACCACTCGTTTGGTCAGAAAGAAATATGGCTCATGGAGAATGTGCATTGACTACGGAGCAATGAATAAGATAACAATAAAAAATCATTATCCCCTTCCTCACATAGATGATATTTTAGATCAATTAAAGGAAGTTGTTTATTTCACCAAGCTGGACTTGCATAGTGGATACCATCAGGTCAAAGTTGCTGAGCAAGATTCATGGAAGAATGCTTTCAAAACAAAGAAGGGATTGTATGAGTGGTTGGTTATGTCTTTTGTCTTGACCAATGCCCCTGCTACTTTCATGAGATTAATGAATGATGTAATCAGACCTTTTCATGATGATTTTGTTATTGTGTATCTGGATGACATTTTGATTTTTAGTAAAGCATGGGAAGAACACTTGAAGCATGCTAAGCAGACATTAGATGTTTTGAAAAGAGAAAAAAATTATGTTAAACTCTCAAAATGTGAATTTGGAAAAACATCTCTAAATTATTTGGGTGATATAGTAGGGGGTGGTGAATTGAAAATAGATCCCTCTAAAGTGGCAATCATTGTAAACTGGCATAAACCCAAGTCTGCTATAGAAGTAAAAAGCTTCTTAGGAGTAGCACAATATTGGAGGAAGTTTATCTCTAAATTTTCCTAAATTGCAGCTCCCTTAAATGATTTGATAAGATTGAACAAGGGGTTTCAGTGGGGAGGCAAACATCAGAAAGCCTTCAACACCTTGAAATAAAAGATTAGTACAAGACCTCTATTAGCACTACCTGATCTACGAAGACCATTTGAGATCCAAACAAATGCCAGTGACTATGCCATGGGAACAGTGTTGACACAACATGGTAAACCCATATGTTATCATTCTGAGACTTTTAATCCTACATATAATAAAGAATTGTATGCATTAGTTCAGAATGTGAAAAAGTGGAAACATTACTTAATGGGCAAAGAGACAGTAATACATACCGATCATCAACCACTTCAATACCTACACTCCCAAACTAAGTTGCAGCAATCATGACATTACAGGTGGATGGGTTTTTTACAACAATTTCTTTTGGTCATCAGATATAAAAAGTGCATACACATCAAAGTTGCAGACATGTTATCTAGACCCATTATAAAGACATCTACTATAATTAAGCATAATTCTATACTACATGAAAGCTACATTGAACAATATGCTCAAGATATAGACTTTAAAGATGTAGATGCAACTTTGAGTCAAGGAAAAAGGGTAGAAGAATTGGATTATCATATGAAGGACCAAATCTTGTATCATTGTGGGAAACTCTGCATTCCACAGAATGAGAGAGTAAAGATAATTAGAGAGGCACACACTTCTATGGTATCAGGTCACTTTGGGGTAAGTAAAATAGTTGCAAAACTGCAAAGATTTTGTTATTGGCCAAAAATGAATGAGACAATTTCTAGATATGTAAAAGGGTGTACTATGTGTGCTAAAATCAAGCCCAACAATAGAAAACTAGGCTTTTACACTCCATTACCAATTCCTTCTCACCCTTGGGAAAGTATTTCCATGGATTTTGTTGGAGGACTGCCTAAATCTAGGAAAGGTCATGATTACCTTTATGTGGTTGTGGATAGGTTAAGCAAAATTTGTATTTTGATACCTTTCAATAAACAGATTACAGCTGAACAAACTGCAAAACTATTCCGTGAACATGTATGGGTTCATTTTGGATTAACCACTTCTATTGTATCTTATCGTGACACCCGATTTGTGGGGATGTTTTGGTCAAGTCTGTGGGAGCTAATGGACACCCAACTAAAGAAAAGCACAACTTTTCATCAACAAACTGATGGCTAGACAAAAGTAGTTAACAGGACAGTGATCCAGTTACTCAGAGGATATTGCAACAAACATCCTCAGCTTTGGGACGAACACTTATGCTATGTGCAACATGCTTACAACAGAGCAAAACACTCTTGTACACGAATATCTCCTTTTGAGACCTGTTTTGGTTTCATACCAAGGTCTTCTTTGGGTTTTGTCTTTGGTAAAGATACCATAGTTGATGGACATAGTGATGTGGACAAGGCAACTAGGTTCATTGAAAAGATCCAGGAGGTCCACCAGACAGTACAAGAACAGCTGGAAAAGAGCCAAGACAAATACAAGGCAAGGCATGACAAGCATCAGATGGAGCATAGTTTTCAAGTTGGAGACCAGGTCTGGCTATATATCAGCAAGGACAGGATGCAAGGTGAAGGTAAAAGGCTAAAGCCTATTAGGTATGGACCTTTTAGGATACTTGAGAAGATTGGTGAAAATGATTTTCACCTTGATCTACCAGCTTACATGCACATCTACTCAGTCGCAAATGCAAATTCCTTGAGATTGTTTGAACCTTCAATGTTTGAGGATCCTGAAGAGCAGAGTCAATTGCCTTTTATTGATGACCTGCTAATATCGAAATGAATTGCAGGAAGACACAATCTTGGATAGGAAGGTGATGACAATGTGTAGGGGAGATGTTGAGTACATCAGAATTGGACTCAAAGGTTCCAAGCCGAGCAGTGCAAAGTGGATTGAGATTGGGGAAGTGAGACAACAGTACCCTCACTTAGTTGATGCTTGAAAGAAAACCAACTTTTGGTGGTCCAAAAGCTTTTAAGTGGGAAGGCCATGATCCAAATTGTATCCATAAATAATGATAAATAGAGCCATGGCAGTACCAGGTCAGTACAAACTTCAAAGAATTTAAAACAGCGATCGAAAACACCCCTAAACTAGTGGCAATGTCATCCAATGTGGAACAAAGAGGACCTCGATCAAAGCGTGCTGACCGAGTCCCATGGAGACTGCGCAGGAGGAAAATTTAGCCCCTGGGAGGCCCGGATTGGGAAATAGAGGAGGTTTTTATAACTGGGCAAAAAAAGCCCAAAATGGAGAAGCCTCGAGCACTCGCTCGTATGGGAGCCAGAAAACCGTGGGAAAAAAAGCTAAAGCGCTAAAGGTGGGACTTGCTCCAAAACCAGTGGTATTGATCAGGGGCATCCATGGGAGGTAAGCACTTTTGATGGAAAAGGAGCGATTCCACTTAGTGCCCAAAGTGTGGCAAGAAGAGGAGAGATAAAACTGCCACTCATCAAACTCTAACGGTCGAGCTAGTGAACCATGCGGGATGAGCGAACCGCATCAGATCTGGGGGCTCCAGATCTAACGGCTGAGATCACGCCCGATGGATAAGACGAAGTTTATGGGGGATTAAGCCACAACATTAAAGAATTTGAAGTCCAAATTGACTGCCATGGTGGCAAAAGACTCATTCCATGATGTAAATGAAGAAATGAACCGACGATGAAGGCTGGCGCAATTCACAGGAGGACAAGTGGACATCCTTGTGAGCCTGATGATGACACTAAGAAGAGGGAACTCCAAGCACAGCTACAAGCAGGCGATCCGATGAAGGTGGAAGAGGAACCGAATCACGATGAGCCCGAATGGCTTTAAATCCGTGAACAGAGAACATAAGACAGAGAGAGAGGATGAAGAGTTGGGAACGAAGAGAGGAACGCCAAAGATAGAAGATAGAGAAGAGAAAGAATCAATGAAGCAAAAGCAGGAAGAAGATAGAGGTCCAAGCTGACCAAAGTTTGCGTTGAGCACCAGAGAGCTTGAGAGATTCAATCCATCCTAGAGAGGATCTGTCAGACCAGAGAGGTCAAAGAGCTAGTAGAGAAGAGAGTCTGTGTACTCCAGTGGCTTGGGGAATCAAAGAACCAGCCTGCCAAGGAAATCTATTTCAGGAGACTCATATTGAGCTCCTTGATTGTAATTCTCTGCTTCAAGACACAATAAAAAAAGGCCACCACTGAGAGCTGGAATAGAGCAGTAGCCCTGGAGGATAGGGTGAACTCCTTATTAATTTCTTGTGTTCTTGTCTTTGCTTATTTTATTTATCTGTTGTTTTCCCTTTCTAGTGTCTGTGTATTTGCAATCTCATCAATCCATTTCTTTAATAACATAAACACACACAATAGCATATGATTCTGTAATATCTTCATTTAATAAATTCTTAACTAAGATTGCTCATAGGGTGATTATCAGATCAAGTGGTATCAGAGCTTTAGGCTATAAGGTTAGACAAGCTTGTGTTGGTTTAGTTGTTGAATGATCACTAGATCAAAGCTCAAATTAGGAGAAGCAGAGTTGGTCGAAAGTAATCCTGAGATTGGGAGAGTCTATCCTTGGAAGACAATGTTAGAGGAAGGTTCTGTGGGGCCAGAACCTCAATTCATAGAAAGTTTCCTAGCTATAAAGTCTATGGTAGAAGAAATGTATAGGGACTTTAGAAAGCATAAGGATGAAAATTCATCAGGTTCTAAACAAGATAAAGAAGAAGATGGGTCTCATTCCCATGACCAATCAAGAGGAAAAGGGAAAGAGGAAAGCTTCCTCACACCTCCTAATAGCCCCGTGCATAATAAGAAAACATCTTTGATCAAGATAGATGTTAAATTTGACTTGCCTATATATGATGGAGAGTTAAATGTTGAAAAGTTGGACAATTGGATTAGACAAATTGATGTGTATTGCAGAGTGTAGAACATTGATTCAGACAAGAGAAAAATTCAGTTAGCAAGCCTACGCCTAGGAGGCACTGCCTTAGTTTGGTGGGAAGGTAAAACCCAAGCTAACATGAAAAGAC
>APFE030547827.1:0-19672 GCA_000404065.3 Pinus taeda
GATAGTTTTTTCTATAAAAATATTGTATATATAAAAGAGAGATGTATGCAAAGTAGGAAACTGTTAGATAATTTAGTAAAACAAATTGAATTTATTGATTGAGGTTGTTGAGATGGGTAAGAGAGATCCATACAAGAGGTGGTTTTTTTTAATGCAATTCAGAGAGTTAGAGAGAGTAACTGAGAGAACATAAATCTTCGACAACATCAAACCTTTCAATTTTGAGAAGAGTCATCAATCGATGGAACTGTGAAAGTGTATGTCATGGACTACTATTAATCTAGAGTGGGAGAGGTATCAGGTTGCAGTAATAGTCTAATGACAAATCATCAATTAGATTCTAGATCACACTTGATAATTTGGACCATGAAGTATTCGAATTAAACCAATCCACAAGTTACAATATTAAACCAAATCGTGGATACTTGATTGAAGCAGTAGATAGTTGGATTAAAGGAAGTGTCCAGGTCGAAGATATATTTGAATTGGCAAGGATATATGGATCATCTAGATCATCGATTTGCTAGGTTGTGATCACAATAAAAACATCTAGATCTCTAGATTTCAGATTGCGCAAGGAATTGGGATTTTCTCCCTTTAACTAAATTTGGTGCTAAAGATTGGGATGGAGTGCAATTAGCACCAAACTCTGAATTCGAAGCTGATCACCACTATATCCACATAGAGTTTTGACTGTAGTGTAAGAGATTTAGATCTCTCAAGGAGATTTTTAGGAGCATCAATCCAAATTTACGCAAAAATAAGTTAATGGAGACCTAAGGGCATCATTTAAGTTAATGGAGACCCAATGGCATCATTTTCTATTTCTTTGAACGGATACAAATATACAACATTGAAAATTGGAAAATATCAATATCACTTCGGATTTCTAACATAGAATTATTAGAAGAAAATTTTCATAAAATCTTATACTACAAAATTTCTTAAAATTTTAATTTAATATATATTTATTTTAGAAAGCATAGTTAAAGATCAAACAAGAAAATTACCTCTTACTAGTTTTTTTTGGAGGTAGCAAAAAAAAACTGATTTTGAAAAGTGGTGTTTGAGAATGCCCTTTTTTTTTTTTAAGCATATTTTTGGCATTTTAACTTTTCTTATGTATAAAGTATGAATATTGTTTTTAAAATAGTAGTGATTTTCATGTTGATTTTGAAAAGTGTTGTGCAGTATCAACACATTTCTTTTAAGGCTTATTTTTTACACTTTAAATTTTTTTTATGTATCAAATAAACTTATTTTTAACACTTCAAATTCATTTTCTTTCTTTTTTAATGGGGTAATTTTCATATTGGTAATAAAACATATAAAATAAATAAATAAAAAAACAAAAACTATCCATTAAAAGTGTACAATAAATAAAATTAAACATATAAAGAAAACCTAAAAATAAACTAAAAACTCAAAGGAAAAAAATAATAATAATTAATAAAAACAAAAAATATCAAGAAATTAAAAATTAAAAAATTAAAAAAAAACAGATATTTACAGGAAAAATAAAATCAATTATTATTTTTCACTTCAAAATAAAAATTATTATATTATTTTTAAATAATTAAAATTTCAAAATTGCAAAAAGCTTTAAAATAATTAAAAAAAATTAAAATACCCAAATTCTAAATTAATTAACAATTGATAATTTTCATTTTTTATTTTTGCTCCCTTTTTTTTAAATGATTGTTTTTTTTTTTTTAAGTTAAGGACTAACTAAGTACCCACAAGATTTGAATTGGTGACATATGACAAGGAGTTGTCCTTAACATCGCCCATTCACTGTCAATCCAAAGCCCGCATGGGCAAATGAATTGTTTTTTATTGTTTTAATTTAATTAATTAATAATTTTTTTTTTTTTTTTTTTTAAATATGTTTTTTAATTTTTTAATTTCCAAATTGATTTTTTTTTTTAAATTAAATCTTATTTAATGTTTTGTTTTTTAATTATTATTATTTTTTGTGAGAATGATTTCAGCAAAATCACATAGAGAATCATTTGCTGACGCGTTTAGAACAAACTAGTGTGGTTCATCGTCAGGACAAGGCAAGTTGAGGAACAATTCTGAGTGATCCGTTAAATAAAGCATGCATGTCCTTCAACAACTATATGAACAGACACCTGTTAAAAGGACCCTTAACGGCTAGATTAGACTAGGGCCTAGTGGAAAGGGTCATTGTTCGATAAATTATTCAAAAATATAATCATTGAAGAGACCATGGTTCAATTTATTACCATAATTATTAACTTCTCAAATAAATATTAATAATTTACTAATAGACTAGGGTTAATTGTTTTTTAATTTATATTAATAATTTATATATCTATATATAATTTCATTTTTTTAGTTGCAATATTATTTATCTTAATTTCAAATTAATATTTTATTATTATTGTAATAGACTAGGGTAAATTTTTTTCATTTTAAATTTTATTTTATTTATTTATTCATTTATTTACATAATTAGATGATATATATATATATATATATATATATATATATATATATATATATATATATATACTAGTTTTGCAGATATTATTATACTAAATCAAATTATTTAATATTGTTATTATAGTAATATTATTGTATTAACCTTTAGTACTTATTATTATATTTACTGCAAGCTAACATTTACTATATTACTTCAAATAAATATATAATAATATTAGTCTAGGGATCCGGATGCGGGTGAATTAACTGTTCATTAATGCAGGGACGGTGGAATGCCAGCGCTCCTTCCTAGGCCAAGCCTTGGTACCTGAATTCTTATCTCAAGTGAAAGCAGGCTAGCCTACAGAATTTCATTAATACTCGCTCTACCCGAGAAATCCAGACAGATCAATTCATTATGGAGCCTATTAACACCTCCATTTTCCCTCCATTTCTCAGTGTTTGCCCGCTCCAAGCAAAAAACCCCTGCAATAGAACTGTTGTAGGAAAATGATGTTGCCTGCTTTGTTGTCTTGCCTTTGGCAATGGTTTCCATTATTCCCATTCCCAATTCTGCCCTTTGAACCTTACCCAGGCTCCCTCTGCTCATTCTCAGATTTCTACCCAAGTAATCAATTCTCCAGAGTTTCATAGTCGGCACAGCATGATGGTTCGACATCGCATGTGGAGTCACAGAGGAGGTGATCGAGGAGGCAGTGCTCATTCTCAGGCTGTGCACAATGAAGCTCTGCCTCCGCCTCCTGCTTCTCTGCCTCCTTCTCAGAGTAGCTCGCTCCCTCCCAGTCTGCCTAACCGTCACCTCCCTCACTCTGCTTTCCACTCAAACCATTTCAGGTTCCAGAGCAACATGAATCGGCCTATTATCTCGGCTAATATCACCATTATCTTTTCCGAAGAAGAAAACCAGCTTAATGCTCCTACACATCTCTCTGTGGACCAAGCTTAGAACATTCACAGAATGGAATTCAGTTTGGGCCTTGAGCAACCTCTGCTGGATGAAGGCAGAGATGCCCGACGTGTCGACTTGAAGATTGATGATGTTTCTGAAGGCTACACCCGACACCCAGATGGCAGCGCTCAGGGTACCACTATTTCGTCAGCTTTCATGGGCAGTTCAAGTGGCACTCCTCTGGTTTTGGAGAACCCAGGTGGAAACGCTCCTGATACCATTACTGGCAGCTCAAGCGACATACCTCTGGCGACTGGTATTCCAGTTGGCAGAGCTGATAGTGATGTGGCGACAGAAGGTGAAACTTGGTATGGAAATTCTTGTCTAGTCATCGAGGAGGCTCTAGACAAGGATTTCCCTATGTGACGGCACATGGTCTCCCTTTTCCACCTCAGAGTCCTTTTGCTGAACGGTCAGGTCTTGTTTTCTGTGGTTTTGTTTCCTGTGCTTTGGTCAGGGAGTTCTATCTAGTCTTTCAACTGTTTTAGAATGGTGAATTTTCAAGTCCTCATTCTGGTTTTGTTGTTGTTCCCGGTCTTTAGCATGGTTTTTGAAATTCCAAACTGGTTTCCCCAATTCTGGGGTAGTTATATTTTTCCAGAGGAACTTAATGGTTCTATGTTGAGGCTTCTGCCTCATTGTAAATAATTTTTACCTTCCTTTTAATAGAATTAGCTTTTACAGAGAAAAAAAGAATAATATTAGTCTAGGGTAAATTTTATAATATATAAGTAAAATGAATAATATTACGATTGTTAATTACTAATAATACAGGTCTAGGGTGAATAATTAAGATTATTAATTACTAAACAGACTAATGTTATTAAAAGAGTGATATTATTATTACTAAACCAATGTTATCATAAGAAAACAACATCCAACTAAACAAACTGAGAGGCGTTAGGCGAAGAAGAGGGTAAAGTAAAAGGGCTAGGATCCAACACCTACTAATCTTCTAGTTGTCATCCCTATTGAGATTCAAAGGTATTTTCTCGATCTCAAGGGCTTCCCTCGATTTACGATGGTGAAACTTCGCAACTCTTGCGATAACTTGAGCCTCTTCGATACAGACTTGATGTTTAGTTTTCTCAGCATGCTCAGCAAAGGCTAAGGACTTGGCCCTTCCATGCCTCAAGTCTGCTGACTGCTCACTAATCCTCTGATTAATAGAACGACCAGTTTCACCAATGTATGGGGCCCCACAGGAACAGGGAATGACATAGACCCCTTTCATGTCTTTAGGGTCAACAAGATCTTTAACAGATCTAAGAGAGATATGGATGGTGTTAAGAGGTCTAAAGGTCGAGGAAATATTATGCTTCTTAAGAATCTTGACGATCCTATCAGTGGTTCCTTGGATGTAGGGGAGGTGTACCCCCAGGATTCGGTCTTTAGAATCTTTATGGACAGAGTGCTGCTTCTAGGCCTTAAGGAAGGCTTTTTGACCTAGGTGCCCATTGTAACCATTTTTAATGAAGACATCCAAGAGATGAGCCTCTCCTTTGCCAAGTTTTTCTCATCAGAGATTCTTAATGCACGAGTAGCCAGCGTGTTGAGAACGCCTAACTTCTGAGCAGGGAAATGATGAGAGCTGGCATGGAGATATTGATCGGTATGAGTCTTTTTTCGAAATACGTGGTGGGAGAAAGAACCATCATTATTCTTAGAGATGAGAACATCAAGGAAGGGAAGACAACCGTTGACTTCCTTTTCCATAGTGATCTTAATGGTGGAGGATTTCTCATTGAGATGACGGAAGAAGAGATCCAACTCATCATAACCATGAGACCAAACGACACCAGTGTCATCGACAAGTCCCTTCCAAAGCTTTGGTAAGAGACAGGCTGAGGACAAAGCTCTGGACTTGAAATCCTCCATAAAAATATTTGCGACGACTGGGGATAGGGTGGAGCCCATAGCCACCCCACAGGTTTGCTTATAGAACTCTCCTTTGAAGTTGGAAAAGGTGGAAGTAAGACACAACTCAACTAACCGAGCGGTATCTGGGTCATTGAGCCTGTTGATAACCTCCATGAACTCATTGATGGGAATACACGTATAAAAGGAGACCACGTCGAAACTAACCAGAATATCATCGGGGTCAAGCCTAACCTTCTTAATATCATCAACAAACAACGCAGAGTCTTTGACGAAGGACTCCGTGCAACCAACCAATGGTCTAAGCTTTAAGGCAAGGAATTTTGCAAGAAGGTAAGTAGGACCACCGATGGTATTGACAATAGGTCTTAAGGGAACCCCCTCTTTGTGGTCTTTGGAAGGCCATAGATCCTAGGGGTGATGGGGTTGCTTTCTATGAGCTTCTGGGATAAAGAATCAGTAAAATTACAAGAGTTGATAGCAAGAGCAACTGTCCTCGAAACCTTCTTTAAAGGATTCTTGGAAAGCTTTTTGTAGCTTCCACTATTGTTAAGATGATCTAACATCTTGGAGCAGTAATCATCCTTGTTAAGGATGACTGCTGCTCCTCCTTTATCAGCTTTTAGGATGACAATATAGCGATTCTAGTTTAAGGTTTTTAGAGCCTCAAACTTAGCTTTGTTGATATTACTTTGGGGCGGTTTTTCCTTCCTAAGGGCCATGGCACAATCTTGCCTAATCGTGTCCTTAGTTTTATCAGGAAGGCTCTTAATATGAAATTCCAAGCTGCAGATGATGTCTTCAACTGGAATTTTCTTCGGAGTTGAGGAAAAATTAAGACCCTTACCTAAGAGACTGAAAAACGGATGGGGGAGAAGGAAAAGCTAGAGAGATTTGATCACTTTATTGTTAGGAGAAGGCAGAGGGTGTTTTTAATCATTATTATTGAATATTTTAATAAATTATTTTTTTAAAATATTTTTGAATTTTCATTTTATTTGTTTATCCTTTTTCTTTCTATTTATTTTTTTTATTGACTTTTTTTTTTAAAGTTTATTTTTTTTTTAAATTATTTCTTTTACTTTTTATTTTTTTTTTAAATGTTTCTAGTGTGTATTTTTTGTGTTTTTATTTTTAAATTTTTAATGGTTTTTTTAATATCAATTTATTTATTTCAAATGTTTCTATTTTGGTTTATTTTCTTAATATATATAATATATATATATATATATATATATAAATATATATACTTGCTTGCTTGCTTATTTTTGGTTTTTGTAATATTTATATTTTGTAAGTTCTTTTATTTTTTTTTTAAGTTTGATATATAGTTTCTGCGAAATCAAAGAGGGCGATTTGGCACTTTTCTGGGAGGAAAAATGGCAACGAGAACCTAATCTACTAAAGGAAGAATTTTTAGGCCTCAAGCATGAGACTGACAATCAAGGTTTAGTAAAGGTGAAAGAATTTTGGGAGAATCCACAGAATGTTGGAAAATGGAGAATCTGGAAAAGAATAAAGGACAGAGGGGATAGGACCCTCAACAGGAAAGCAGAGTCCTTCAAGAAACTACTAGATCATAGAATAATTTTAGTCATGGAAGGGAAGGACCAGCTGAGATGGGGTAACAACAAAGAGGGAAACTTTAATATCAAGGAAGCTAAAGGTTTGCTCCTTGATCTGGAACCCCAAACTCCTCATAAAAATTGGCAGAAGCTTTGGAAGCACAAAGGCTAGATGAAAATCAAAATTTTTATGTGGTTAGTTCACCACAGGAAAATATTAACGTAGGACAACCTTAAAAAAAGGGGCATGCTGGGACCCTCCAGGTGTCAACTCTGTGAGACCCAAGAGGAGACTATTAAGCACCTTCTCAATAGCTATAGTTTCACTGATAGGATATGGGAATTTTTACTTATCATCTTCAAACAGTCTGACAGAGACAAAGAAAGTATTGCCAACACTCTAAACAATTGGAGAAATAATTTCTCAGATAATGAAATTCTCAACTCTGCGTGGAATCTCCTGCCCTCTTTCATTATTTGGAATATGTGGAAGGAAAGGAACAAAAGAATTTTCAAAGAGGTAAAGTCTGCCTCTCTTAGACTGGTGGAGCTAATCGTAAAACAACTAAAGGAGACAGTGAGCACAACGATTAGGAATCTCCCCAAAAATCCTCCCTCTGTGGCAGAGTTGAGAATCCTCCAGTTGTTAGACATGCAAGGGCTTATTCCTCAAGGTCTAGATAGGAAAGTAAGCATGAGATAAAAGGTGGCGGATTTCTGGCATCCCCCCCCCTGAAGGTTTTTTAAAGTACAACATTGATGGAGCTTCCAAAGGCAACTCGGGGGATGCTGGTTTTGGAGGAGTTGTAAGGGATGACACAGGCAACATTATCTCCCTCTTCCATGGTCACTTAAGAAAAGCCACTAACTACATGGCAGAACTAATGGCTTTGGAACAAAGCTTAGAATTTTTGACACAGAGTAATTGCCAAAATGTCATAATAGAAGCGGATTCTGAGTTAGCCATAAACGCCGCTAAGAGAATCAGTAATGAAATAGGGCCGAAAAGGGTCACAAAACACTGGAGGTGAACTAGAGTCCTACAGAGAATTCAAGTGCATCTACAAGAACTTCATACTCTCAGATTTATTCATGTACGCAGAAAAGCCAACAAATTGGCAGGCATTCTAGCCAACCAAGGTGTTAGTAGCAAGGACAACGCAATCTCAAGAAGGTGGAATATAATAGAGCAGAATAACGTGAAAAACCTCTGCCACTACCAGGCGGAGGAGGATAAAGAAGTATACACAGGAAAAATGACTGAACTCAATCAGTAATGGTCAGCGGTCAGAGGGCTACACCAGGTGGGATTAATAGGTTCACAAAGAAAGGTAAGACGAGGCATGAGGTAAAGTGGACTACAATAAGGACTTTTCTCAGCCCCGGGAGTCAGAGCTTCCCGAACAGAAGAAAGCAGCCAAGGAATTTTTTTATTTTTTTATTTTTTTTTCAGTGATAGATGTCAAAACCACCTCTGGGTGGTTTTGGAGCGATCACACTGCTTTCCTGTCAAAGGTGGTTTTTGAATTCTTGTAGCAATGCCACAGAAAGCATGCCACGTGGTGGAGGGCCCGGTCACAAATCTACTTTCCCCGCACCTTAAAGGTCGATGACCTCGGGCATGCAATACTCTACTCAGCCGTCCGATGGTGCCTAGTTAATCAACGCTCAAGATCCATCATGCAACTTGGTGGGGTCCGTAGTCTTGATCGGGTTAGTGGTTGGCAGTTTTGTTTGCGATCACACCACTTTTTGATTAAAAGTGGTTTTAGTCCTAATGGGAGTGACACTTTTAGGCTTCCGACATGTGGCCAGTGTGGGAAGTGGAAACCACCCTCCATCGTGAGGTAAGTTTTGCACAGGTTTGGCGATGCAATATTTTGGAGCGCCGTTCGATTTCGTGGGGTGATGCGAACCATCAGATCTGTTGGTTCCTTTTTAGTGGGGCCCCATGTATTGACAAACTTTTCGCTTGGGCATCGTGGTTGGTTGCTTGTCGTAGCTTAGGCTTTTGGGGGGAATGGTTCTTCATAAAGTTTGTTTTAAATGTTTTTACTGTTAGCAGCGGAATGATGCTTTTCTTTAGCATCATGCCCTTTGTTTCCCGGTCTCGTCTTGGAGTTCAAGGTTTATGTAAATTTTGTAATTTTTTCTCGATTTAATGAAATAGAAGGAACTACTCTTGCTTTAACAAAAAAAATATGTGTGTGTGTGTGTGTGTGTTTGTTTGCTTGCTTATTTTTGGTTTTTGTAATTTTTATATTTTATAAGTTATATATATATATATATTATATATATATATAATATATATATATATAATATATATATATATATATATATATATATATATATATATTATATATCTATCTATCTATCTATCTATCTATATATAATATATATATATATATATATATATATATATATTATATAGATATATATATATATATATATATATATATATAATATATATATATATATATATATATAACCCGGATGCGGGTTCTTTAAACACGTATTAATGCAAAAGCATGAGAGGGAGGCAGTTGGCATTACGACCAGCGGCTCTTGGCAGTTAAATGCAAGTGAAACTCAGGCATTAATGGCTCTGAGTACTGCTGGACTGCAAGAAAATAACTCCAGGATGGCACGCATCCATTCGAGCATAAATGAGCTGAAACTAGGCGGAATTGGCACAGGGTTCTGCTTCAGGCGGGTAATTCTTCTGCGTTCCAGAGCTGCGAACAGAGTATGGAAGCCCCCCTGGTTTAGGTATGTGGGGTCTGGAATATCAAGAGTGTCTGTTGTGACTGAACCTGCTGTCGTCTGGTTTATTACATTTGTTCTCTGTGTCTGTGTCTGCGTCTGGTCCAAGAATTTGGCTTTGTCGGTCTTTGATTGGTGTCTTGGCATAGCTTATTCGGTCAGCACCTGGTTAGCGCAGTGGGTATTATCTGGTTATGATTGGGTTTCATTGGTAGGCGATTCCTTCGAATGCTTGCTCTGTTGGGGGGTTTTATTCAGTCTGGAGGCCTGGTTTTGGAACCTAGTCGAATTAGCCTATAATTGGCTGCTCCTCACCCACCCTCAGTGTCTCTGTTTGGTCATTAAGCAAATTCATTTTACTATGCCTCGCCGTCGTGGAATCCCCAGACGTGGCAGCAATTCAGGGTCCAGGGGAGGCTCATGCAGTCGTGGAGGCTCTGTCCCGTAGTGCTTAGAGCCTTTAACCTCTGTCCCGGCCCCCTCTTCACCCTCCGACAGTTCCGGTCCTTCCCTAAACAGTTCTTTCCATTCTGCTCATTTTAAGTTCAGAAGCAAGCTTAACAAGCCGCTTATCTCAGCCGTTGTAACTGTGCTCTTCTCGGAGGAGGAGGATGAGCTAGCCAGTTCAGAAGAAACATCCATGGAACAGTCTCATTCCCATACTCCCATTGATCTTCAAGGAAGCCTAGTGGGGGATGTCCTCAATGACTCTGGGATAAGGTTTGAGGAAGGCCAGCAGAAAGTCACTCATCCCCAGCCTTCGTCTTCTCAAGAGCCCATCATTGAATGTGAGCTTGCGCGCCTCTCCGGAAATGTTCTCAGCCTTGTTCTCCCTCCAGGACATAGAACGATGGATGTAGAAGACAATCTAATGGTTACCTGGGTAAACCAAGCAAGTGCGAAGGATTCTGGCTCTCCTCCGCAGGATTAAGTGCTTCATGGTTTCAATGGCTCTTCAGAAAGCGAACCTCTGTGGTTTGTTTTTGGTATGATTTTTCTTAATTTGCATGGTTTCTTCCCTTAACAGCACGCGATACACAGTCTCTAGAATTTTTTTGTGTCTTAATGGATATGTAATAGTCATTATAAAGAACTATATTTTTGTAAGGGATCAGTTTCTTCTGCAGCATCATCCTAATCTCGCTCAGCGTAGCGTTGAATTTTCTTAAGTTCACCAGTTTGCCTATTGTTATGATATTGATCTTTGTAAAAGTCAGGCATCAGGACACCTGCAATAGACTTTTTGGCAGAGGGTAGGCTACAACCCCCTCAGAGGTTCAAACCTCTGTAAATATTTTTCCTCTTTCATTTTAATAGATAGTCTTACTCAATTCTTATTATATATATATTATATATATATATTAATATTATTACTATATATATATATATTTCTTCTTCTTCTTTTTTTAACTTTTAAGATTGTTTTTTTTGTCTTTTTTATCATCATTTTTATATATTTATATTTGTTTGGGTCATGTTTTTTTAATTTTTGTTGATTTTAGTTTTTAATTTTTTATTTATTTTTTCATGTTAGTCATATTTTTAATATATTTAATTGGATATATATGTCCAAAAATGTAAGAAGTAATAAAGTACTAGAGACTTTTTTTGTTTGATGTGTACTTAGCCATTCTATAGGATCCGACCACAATATCGTTTTTTACATAATCTTTAATTATGTTTATTTAGTTTTCAATTTAATTAAATTCAAATAAATTTATTATTAGTGTTTTTTATTATTATGAATTGTAGTTTTTAAAAAATAATTTGCAAATTTCAAAATCTTAAAATTATTTAAAATTAAAATATCGACACAAATTTCCAAAAAACCAAATGTTTTAATGCAGAGAGTATCAAAAACTCCAAAATCACATATAAATTCATTTGTTTTGTAAAGTTGTTCATTCATCATAAATTATGTTTTCCTATAGAGAGACTTCAATACATTATATGAAAATGGCATTATATTTAATAAATTTTTATTAATATGATAAGCTTAAAATAAAAATAAATTAATATAAATTAAATGGTAATAATTTATTAAAACAATATTAACATAATCACTGGAAATTGTTGGAATCTTAAGGATCATAAAGGTGATATTTTATCTTTAATGTCATCCTTGGAATTTTAAGACTTTTGATATTTTATCTTTAATGCCATGTCTACCATTGAAATTTTAAGGTTTTTTAGAGTCAAGATACTTTATATTTAATGTCATTCTTAAAAGATATTGACAATTTACCCCGCAAAAAAGGACGCTATTCCAACATCAACATTTTTCATTTTCAAGGTGTTTTTTGCACAAAAAAAATTGGCTTTTACGTCCATTTATAAAAAATGTTGAAAATATACCATGAAAAAAAAGAGGTTATTCCAATATCCACACTTTTTGTTTTCATGCTCTTTTTTCATGTTTTTTTTGGGTTTTTGGGCTAAAGTACCCGTTTTGAGGTAATATTTCTCGTTTGATCGGTAACTATGTTGGAAACTTTTTCTTCTTATGATATGCCATCATTAAGTCATTAATAATTAAAAACATTGAAAAAACATTAATTTTTTTTCTTTTCATATTCTCGATATATTTGATTGGATATATATGTCAGAAAAAATTAGAAGTAATAAGTCTAGAGAACAATTTCTTTTTTGATGGTGTACTTTCTTAGCGATTGATAGGATTCTTGAAATGACAATTTCGTTTTGCATAATCTTTAATATATTTATTTGTTTCGAATTATTAATTTCAAATAAAATTTAATTTTAATATGAAATTATTATTATTATTATTATATTATTATATATGAAAATAAAATTAAAACATATATATTTCTCAGTAATGAAATGTAGTTTTTAAAAAACAATTTGTAAATTTGCAAATTTGCAAATTACTTAAAAATAAAATATTGACAACACAAATTTCCAAAAAATAAATTTTTAAAGGCAAAGAGTATCAAAAACTCTAAAATCACATATAAATTCATTTATTTTGTAAAATTGTTCATTCATAATAACTAAGTGTTACTTATCTAGTGACTTCAATACATATATAAAAGACAATATATATTTAATAATGTTATTAATATGATAAAGTTTAAAAATAAAATAAATTAAAATTAATTAAATGGTAATAATTAATTACAATAATATTAACACATTGGTTGGAATTGTTAGAATTTTAAGGATTTTCATAGAGATGATGTTTTATCTTTAATGACATCCTTGAAATTTTAAGGCTTTTGAGAGACGTGATATTTTATCTTTAATACCATGCCTAAAATCATTGAAATTTTCAGACTTTTGATATTTTATCCTTAATGTCATGTCTATCGTTGGAATTTTAAGGTTTTTTATAGTCATGATATTTTATCTTTAACGTCATTATTAAAGGATGTTGCCAATTTACTCCGAAAAAAAGACGTTATTCCAGCATCAACACTTTTCGTTTTGAGGGTGTTTTTTGCACCAAATTTTTTTTCTTTTACTTCCATGTTTAAAAAATGTTGAAAATTTACCTTTAAAAAAAAAGAGGTTGCTCCAGTATTAACACTTTTCATTTTCAAGCTATTTTTTCATGTTTTTTGGGGCTTTTGGGTTGAAGTACCCATTTTGAGGTAATAGTTCTCGTTTGATCAGTAACTATGTTGGAAACCTTTTCTTCCTATGATATGCCATCACTAAGTCAATAATGTTAAAGTCCAAATGTATTATTTTCATATCTTCTCTCTTTTTATACTTGCTATTATTCTCTTGTAACTGTTGTTTAACTCTTTCTATCAATTCTTGCATGGTTGTTGCAAAGTCTTCACAATCAACATTCCTTAATTCTTGCTATCCCAATTTTTTTTAACTTATAAATTCCTTTCAATTGTATTTCATATACTATCTGAAATGGACCCATCCTTGTGATTTTATTGAGAGAATCATAACGTGAAACCTTAGTTCAATAAAGAACTTGATCCAATTGCTTGTGATACTCATTACCAAACTTCTCAAGATATTTTATAAGCTCATGTTTACCACATTTATTTTCCCAATAGTCTATTGGTGATTAAGCTAAAAATCAAGTTAGTTCCTAGTTTCTTTCACAGTGTTGTCTAAAAATGGCTTACAAATCTTGTATCACTATATGAAACAATACTTATAGGAAAACTATGCACCCTTGCAATCTCTCTCTGAAGAATAAGTTAGTTACATTAGTTGCATCATTAGTCTTTGTACAATCTGTGAAATGTGATATATTTGAAAATATATCCACAAAAACATAAATAGAATGGTTATCCCTTTGAGTTTGATGCAAATCCAATACAAAATCCATACTTATAGAGTCCCATGGTCTTCTTGGATTTGACAATGGATGATATAGACTTGCATTTTGACTCCTTTTAACATGATGAGAAACTATGCACCTTTCAATAAACATTTTCTCATAAGCTTGCATACCTTGCAAAAAATAAAAAGTATTCGACAATGCAAATGTTTTATCATGTCCAAATATCATGGATCCTCCACTGTGCTTTTCCTTTATCAAATTATCTGTCATTAAATATTTTGGTATACAAAGTATGTTGTCCTTGAATAACAACCCTTGTTGATTGTTAGAACTCAACCACTAAATTTTGTTCATATTAACTTTATTTTCACATGCCACATATGCATCCTTAAAATATGCATCATCTTTGTACATCTCTTTAAGCTTATCAGATCCCAAAACATTAACTTGAAATTTGGGTAGAATAAAATTTATTCTACTCAATGCATCAACTACCTTATTTGATGTACCACTTGTGCTTTTAATATCAAATCTAGAATTTTGTAGAAATTATACTCACTTAACATGCCTTTGATTCAATTTTTGTTGACTATTGATAAACTGTAAACCATGATTTCCAATGTAGAAAAAACCTCATTGGGATTGACATAATGATGTAGGAGCATCAATCCCTAGGAACCCTTTTGTCTAGACCCAAAGGGATCATGAGTGATCTAAAATTGGAGGCAAACTTCTCCTTCCTAAAAATATATCGTCCTCTTACGCTTTGCAGGTAAACAAAAATGGGTCTTATGTAAACAAGTTTTATGTTCTCTTGATGGATGATGAGTTAGTTTCCACATTAACTTTAAACAAACGACATATCCACATGTATCTCAAAAGGAAAACATGAAGAGATGCAAAACATAATTTGATGATAGAGTTCACCCTTCCTAAGCTACATCTTGAGGCTTGCTAACATAGTTAGACCACTCCATATATTTCATTGGTAAAATATTACATGAAATTTGTTAAAAAAATGAGTGGGTTGTTTCCCCTTTAAGGAAACATTCTCCTGCAAAGAACTCTCGCTCTAGAAAGTGTGACCACCTACAGTCAGTCATAAAACAATCAACATGAAAAGGGTTCTCACATAAAGACCTTATACTCCATTTGAAAATGAGCATGACATGTACAACAACTCCACATTGAAGTACTAAAAATAGTTTTCCCCAAAACACATAAAGAGAAAAGACAAACAAGAGCTGCACAATAGAAGTCATAGCTACTGCATATAACATATGAAGGCTAGAAAACCCCTACAAGGTCCTCTCCATGCTAAAAAAGCCTTCAAAATTGCTTCAAACCATTGATTGTATCTAACACTCAAATACTTAAACTTTCAAAAATTCCTTCCAAAAGTGTTCCAATCAGTAAGAGGAAGCTTCCATTGGATTCAAAATGCCCAAAAACCCTTATCTAGGCTCTTATTAGGCTCAAAAAGACAAAAATATCATCAAGTTATGGCCCTCCCAAGTTTCTTCTCCTATTCATCCTCCAAATTGGTTGAACCTGCAAACTGAGCGACAAATCCACCCTTTAAACCATTTGGGGGGTGAAAATTTTGCCCACCATTGGTGTATTTTGTTGCCTACTTTAATTTCCCAATAACTCTGTATGTGCAAAAAATGGGTCACATGGCGCCATAAGGCCGAGGGCTAGGCCAATGGTTCGCCCTTGCTGGCTTTGGCACCCTTTCCATTGGGTGGTGGTCACATGGAAGATGATGTGGTCGGGGGAAGCACTAATCATTCACCCCCTTCGATTAGGATCCCAAATGTTTGCCTTCAGTTTTGTGCCTGCCATGTGATTGGGGGTCAGGCCTTAAATTCTTCCCTTGTCAGACTAGCCCTTTACCTTTCCACCTATGGTTACATGCAACGACCATGGGACTGGGGTTAGGACCAAGTGTCCTGCCCCACTCACGGAGCTTCTGTCGTTGGTCACCTATGCACAAATGGAACTTGGGGCTAGGGCTTATAGCTTTGCCCCATCCAATGTCTTTAGGAAGGCATCACATTCTTTCTTCATCACTTCTTTCCATTCATCATGAGAAGTAACTTCTATAAAGGAAGTTGGTTCAAAATATGTAGAAAAATTCAGTTCACAATAATAAGAAACAACCATATCAATTGGTGAATCAAGATTGTCTACATCATCTCCATTTTGTCTAGTAGATCTCCTTGTTTCTGCCTTTCTAATCTCATCATGATGAACACTTTCAAGTGTCTTTGTCAGCCATTTAGGAGGACATTTCTAGGATGACCCAGGTTGCACAGTTGACTGAGTTGGGGCTGAATCAATATTTAGTCTCCTAATTCTGTCAATCACATCATTCAATGTGTCATCTGAATCAGTAGTTGGAGCTTCATGTGGGGGAGAGAGTACTTCAGAAGAAGATTCCACAAATTGATCTAGTATAGGAATTCCCCCTTCAAGATGTGGAATTTGATTATCAAACTCTTGGAAAGATTTTCCATGTCTGAATCTATCCAAGTGATCAAGTTGTTGCTAAACAACATTGTTAGTCTTGGAAGATTTAGTAAATACCACATCTCTAGATACTGTAAAATTCTTATTAACTTCATCATAGAGATAATATGATTTGTAGGTATTTGAATACCCCAAGAAGATACACTTACAACTCCTTGCACCAAGTTTGTTTCTTTGTTCCTTAGGTATCAAGGCATAACAGGTGGAAGATTCTTTACCAAAGGAATGTGGGCATACCAAATTCCATAATGAGTCTTGTTTCTAATAGTATTAGATGGATACCTATTCATTATATACAACACATAGAACTACATCAACCCAAAACATCAATTTAACAATCTTTTAAAACATCATGGAACATACCATATTTGAAATTATCTTGCTCATTCTTTCATCTACACCATTCTGTTGGGATTCCAAGGCACAATTGTTTGATGTTTGATCCCATGCTGGAAAAGATAGTTTTGAAATTCAATTGAGGTGTATTCCTTTCCATTATTAGTGTGAATAGTGCCAACATGAAATTGTGCATCATTTTCAACCCATGTATGAAAATTCTTGAATGTTTTAAAAACATCAGATTTTTTCTTCAATAAATAAGACCAACACATTCTAGTGTAGTCATCAATAAATGTCATCATATATTATAACCACTTGCAAAAGGAACAAGCATTGGGCCACATAAGTCTGAATGAATGAGTTCAAGTTTTCTATGTGCTCTGGAATGAGAATCATGAAAATACTTTTTTCTATGCTTAGGCTAGAATACAAGCATCACATTGCTTAAGTTTCCTAAGAATTGTAGGCAAACCAATAACACCATTTTTCTTCAACAAATGAATTTTTCCATAGTTCAAGTGTCCAAATCTAGCATGCCATAAAAAACTTGATGGAAATGTACCTTCATCATAGTGAGAACTGTATGACAGGTTTTGTGCATGAACAAAGGTACCTTGCAACTTCAGAAGTATTTCTTCTTCTATCTCCATAATGAAAAGTGAGTGATCTAATGATTTTCTGACAACAAGTTTCTCCTCAGCTCCGAGAGCTATAGAACATCATGTAGAATAAAGTCTATAAGACCAGGAAGTTTGAGCCTGCTGGTGCCAAGTTCTGATGGCCTAAGTTTTGACTTGTCTACAAAATATACTGCTCCATCAACATTGTCATTCAATTCTTCTAAACAATCTCTCCTAAAATTCATGTGGAAAGTTGCTCCTAAATCAGGAAACCAATCAGACTGTTTCCAAGAAGCAAGTGAAGCATTAAATAACTCTCCAGTTACTCCATTATTACAATGTTCCACAACACAGTGAGAGGATTCAGGTGCTTTATCTTTCGCTTTGTCATTGGTTTTGCCTTTGCCTTCATTTCTTTCCTATTCAATTTTGTCACAATGAAAATTAAATGTGGATGCATCATGTCCATCTCTATTGCAACATATGCAATGAAGATCATACTTTTCTCCTTGGATCCATCTGCTCCCCCTTCCTCTAAAATTCCTTCTTCCTCTTCCTCTTCGGTCACCTCTTCCTTTAAGAATTTTTTGCATGATTCTTCTCTCTATGCACAAGACACATAGCTTCTTCAGAAGATTGAGGATTTGTCTTCTTCCCAAAATCCTTCTCTCTCTTAGCAAACTTCTTCTCAAGGGAGTCAAAGATAATCTCCTTGAGATTTCCAATTTCTTGTAATGACTCAAGATAATGTGAATAAGTGGGATATAGTGCATTGAAATAAGCTATGAGAGGAATGTCTATTTCAACACCACTGGTTTTTATATCATGTAGGTTTTAATCTCGTACAGAAATTACCTGCATACGAATTCTAAATCACAGAAAAATAAACAATGCGAGAGCATAACACATAAAACACATATACACAGAGATTTCCCACTGGATCCCAAAACCGAGACTACTAGCTTGATTTTTCATTATATTCCTTTCAATGTTACAATACATATTTATACATGCCGAAGCATCCAATACCATGGACCGAAAACCATCGCATCCAAAACTATGGACCGAAAACCATAGGTAGGTTCGCCCAACCTAATATAGGGTCCAAATTTTTTTTTCTTGGGGCGCTACCCCTGACCCCGTAGAGGGGGGCTACCCGACCCCCTCAAAACTCCTGGACAGGGGGGGCTGCCGCCCCCTTGTGACCCCCCCGCTGCGTAATCAGTGCAACGAAGGGGGGGCTCCTTCCCCCCTCTAACCCCTCGGTTCACTACATAGGTTAGTCGTGGAAAGAATATAACACAACCCAACAGTCTCCCACTTGTTGTTTTCTTTCCACAGGGGGCCACATGAGAGCTTAGTCATTTTTCCAGCCTTGAAATGCCCATTGTTTCTCTACACCAAGAGAACTTTTCAAAGCTCAAAAATTTTGTCAATGCATCTGCAATATTCTTCAAAGTGTCCACCTTTACCAGCAACACCTTTTTGTCTTCTATCATATCCCTCACAAAGTGATACTGAACATCAATGTGCTTGGTCTTTGAATGATAAGCAGGGTTCTTTGCCAAGAAAATTGCACTTTGGCTATCATAGTCTATCCTTATAGCTCCCTGTACTAACCCCATACTTGAACACAATCTCTGCAACCAACTACTTCCTTGCTTGCATGAGTCGCTGCCATGTATTCTAACTCTGTAGTTGATAGTGCCACTACAGATTGTTTCTTACTCATCTAACTGACTGCACCTCCAAATAGTTTAAACACATACCCACTTGTAGATCTTCTCTGATCCAGATCTCCAGCCCATTCTGCATAAACAAAGCCACGAATATCCAACACTCTGTCCAATCCTGGTCTTCCTTGGTAGCACAAACCATAATCACTAGTGCCATGCAAATACCTGAAAACCTACTTCACTGCTATCCAATGCTCCTTTCCTGGTTTTGACATAAACCTGCTCAATACTTCCACTGCATGTGCAATGTCTAGTCTAGTACAAACCATTGCATACATCAAGCTACCGACTGCACTTGCATATGGAACATGGGACATGTCCTCTTCCTCTTCTTGTGTCTTGGGACACTGGTCAACATATAACCTCACACCTACAGGAATAGGAACCTTCACTGGTTTACTATCCTGCATATTAAACCTCTGCAGTATTGTCTCGACATACTTCCTCTGGTTTAACCAACGCTTCCTCTTTGTTCGATCTCTTTTAATTTCCATGCCCAAAATATAGTTTGCAGCACCGAGATCTTTCATGTCGAATTTGGAGGACAATTG
>APFE030547830.1:0-27365 GCA_000404065.3 Pinus taeda
TCAATGGCATCCATTTCAACAGCTTTCATCTCTTTTCTTGCACAAGTAGGGTTAGTCGATAAAACTAGGGTTTGCTAGGGTTTGCATTTCCTTTCAGCGTTCATCTTATTTCTGCAAGTAGACTAGCCTCTTTTGAGTTAGCTTTCATCCATCATAGTTAAAAGCTTCTTCTAAGAACTCATAGAAGTTGGCTTAAGCTCCTAGCGGACTTGTGCCAGTTGATCAAGTGACAGCCTGCAGTAAGAGCTAGTACTTGTGCATATAGCACCGCCGCTTCCAAGTTTGTTACGAACTACTGAGTTGATAAAAGTAAAGAAGGGAGCCCCAGGAGCTGTAGCATCATTGCTGCAATACTGGAGCCCACCATAGAGTTTGAAGTATAGGTTGAGTCATAGGGTTGTCTGCCCTAAAGTATTGTAATGTAATGTAAAGTCATGTCGGCCTACCCATGGTCTGCGGACCATGGGATTGTATAAATAGAGCAAGGCTCTAAGTTGTAGAAAGAGCGAAAAGGAGAGAAATGAATATGAATGGTTCGAGCATAGAATAAGAGTCTAAGTGTATTGGGTCGGAGTAGTAGGAAGAGGCTTTGCAACTGAGTGAGTAGAGGCCTAGTTGAGTCTGCAGCTAAGTGCACAGACCCCTGCAGCTGAGTGCGGAGGGCAGGGCCGAGTCTGTAATCTTGAATGAAGAATAATAAAGAGAAGTTGATTCCAGTTTCTGTGCATCTGCTATTTTGTTTATCGCGCGCACTTATATGATTATTGGATATACTGTTAATTATCATTAACCTTACACTGATCAGTTAAGTAATTGATTAATAACAGATTAAATAGAAAGGAACTTGAGTATAATATGGATCGCACCCCGGTTAGGGCTGCGCGAAGGCAGCCTCACGGGTTGCAAAGGACTAATAGGTGCACACAGTGACGTGCGCGCAGGGTCAAACCGTGGACCATCAGAAGCTCATCAGACATCCCCAATGTGCGGAAACCTGGTTCTAGCACCCTCCCATACTACTTTGGGTGAGACCTCAGTTCGCGGAGCTGAAATGGCCAGTAGTATTGGGATTTGTTTGGCTAAATCACCTCTGAACCTGGGTCATGCCCATACAAGCCAACACTTTGAATCTTACTTAAGAGGTTTGACACCATCACAGAGGTATTTGAGGCATATCCATTACTTCATTTTGATAGAAAAGGGCCACAACCATACAAAACATGGAAGCTATTTGGTGCAACTTGGCTAATGTGTTGCAGGTCTAGACAGTCAGCACCATTTCGTTCAAATTTCAAAATTTGGCTTCTAGAAGTAGTTTAGATCATGTGGATAGGTGGATTATTTGCAAATATTCCAAGTTGATGATGTATTAGGAAAGTTATAATAAATAGGTCAAAGGTAGTTTCCTAGTACCTAGGAAAGTGGTTTTGTTTGCTATTTTTGTGTAATCAGTTTTATCTATTAGGGGAATAGGTGGATTTCAACCCCCTTAGACTTGGGAAGAGCATATGTATATAATTCATGAATTTGAATGTAGAAAGAGTTGGATGTTGGTCATATTAGAGAGAAACAAACTTTTGTGCACTTTATTTTCTGAAATATTTTCCATTGAATGAATGAAACATAGAAGGTGATTTGTAGGGATTCCTGTGTCAGATATTGATGATGTGTGTTTATTTATTCTTGTAATTTATTCTTATGCGTTTACATCTCTTGAATGTATGTCTTCTTGCTTAGAAAATCTAAATGTTTAACTCAAAATTCATCTTATGGGTGCTTTGATTTAGTTTTTCCAAGTCATCTATGTTTTCCTCTTAAAGCAACATTTAGAATTCATTTATAGTTTTGATGCACTATGTGTTGTCTTCCACCTTTCTTACAATCATCCTCCTACAGCAATTTAACTTTATTTCATCACCAAGACTGTCTACCTTGCCCTTGTGGAGAAACCCCTTTCTCTCTTCATCATACCACTGGACAAAAAATCAATTTGACATGACTCCATGCCCAATGGATCTATCTCTTTTCTCATCAATAGACCTTTGAAAAACATATTTTTATTTAACATTATACCTAGCCTAATATCAGACTAGTTGAGAAACCTATGTGAGAGATCCCTCTTCAAGGCTAGAAGGGCTAGATTCAGGCCTAGAAGTGGTTTGTGGTTACCTATGAAAATTCTCTCTTCAGCCTAGGAAAAATTTAGGGAGTGCTAACAATAAGTAAACAAAATTACTCAAGTAAACCAATGAAAAGTCATACCTTTGGGGTTGGGAGGCCCACCTTCAAACATACAATCACAACAGATGGGCAAGGGACCACATGGTCGGCTCAGGTGGCAGAGATAGTGTCACATCAAGCTATCTGGTGGCTGCAAAGGGGTTGTTGGTTGTCGGTTAAGGACCATCTAGGAGAAAAGTTTCTCCTATGCATACTACCCATAGGTAGTGGATAATAAGCCCCATAAGGGGATTCAAGGCACACTATCCACCTGTATTATATATCCATGAGGCATTGGACCAAATCTAGATACTTATTATAAATAACCTGAATCAAGAGAGTTAGCTATATGATTTATGTGATAAATAAAATTGAGATGTGATGTAGTGAAGACAAAGTCTGATGTCTATGGAGCCTAGCACAAAGTAGTTTGAGGATGAAATCTGAAGAAGACATGTAATATGTGTGTTGAAGTGCATAGTGTAGTCTATAAAGTAGATGTTTTTCAAAGTGTGAAATAATGTTCTTTTTATGAGTTAAAGGGTGTAGATATATGAGATACACAAATATGGATGAAGAATTCATAGAAGTCAGTGACGGATAAGGGGAAGATCAAAGTTTAGTACACCAAAACTAATCAGTGAAGTCTAAAGAATTTGTAAAATATAGCGAAAAGAACATAATGCAAAGAGCTAATGGGATCAATATCAGTCAAGATAAAAATTAGAATTCAATAAGGGGATTGGTGTCTCCTTCAAGTTGGTGCATAAAAATCAATCAAGGGATTGGTGCCTCCTTTAGGTGGGTTCCTGCAAAACAATTAAGGGATTGGTCTCTCCTTCAGGTTGGTGCTTATAAATCAGTGAGGGGGTTGGTGCGTCAGTGCCTACGAATTAATGGAACGGTATGTTGGTGCCTACAAGAACAATTATTCAAATAAGTTTTGTTGTTTTCTCCCTTTTAGGGTTTCCACTTATATCTGGTGTTCTCATGTGTTGCTTATGTGATTGATGCATTATTTAGTTTGAGTTATTCAATAAGTGTAAACTTTGACCATTATATTGATTCACCCTACCCCACACCCCCTCTTAGTATAATCATAATTCCAACATATTTATATTTTTAAATTTCTAGTTCTTCAATGTCAATTGACAAGGTCTTAGTCAAGCCCTATATTTTTAACAATTATAGTACATTGTTTTGTTCAATAATATATGCTAATTTAGAGATTTGTATTTAGAAACTATTTATAAATATTAATAAAAAGGGATTGTTTTCCACTTTGCCAATTATAAAAATACTTGTTCATATATGATTTTGTTTCTAGATATTTCTCCCGGATGATTTCATCATGAGTTCACATGGTGAGACCCTTTTAGAGTACCTACAGTTGTACCCTAGAGACAACCTCTAGCTATAGGAGGTCAGTGCCCAAGACATCTACTAAGATCACTGAAATCTTTTTAAAAAATGATTGCCCAGAGACAAAACATTGTACAATGTAATGCTAACTTAATCATGGAGAGTAATCAAGAGCCAATAGGCTCGCCTTTTCTTGATGGTTACAGACTTTGAAAGATTAAAATCAAGAGAAGAATAAGGAGGATGAGCAAGGTTTTGTTGCTTGGGTCAAAGGAATCCAATGCTTCAACCCTGAATGAGAAATAGTGAGCGTAATAGAGAAAAAAGAGAAAATGAATATGCTGAAAGCATTGGAGCGTCTATTAAAGCTTCTTAAAAAAAGAGAAGTATTATCTGCCACAAATTGTAACATAAATAAATCTCTATTTATCTTAAAAAAATCATGTTGCATCACACATAAATTTTATTTGAAGAAAAACAAACTTTGAAAAAAAGGACAATAAAAGAGAAACGTTACACACTATAACACACCATAGAAATTAGAAACAAAAGCTACAAGCAATCTGCCTTCTTATTCATTAACCTCCTAGAAAGATAAAACATTACAACCATAGCCCCCATAGCCCCCATATTTACAACATTGTCTGCATTTCCCTTTAATTTTTTTGGGTCGCTAAGCTAAGTGTTTAAAATCAGTTGAAAAAACAATTCGTTTATTATTACAAAACTGCACCCTTTTTAATGGTTAAAAAAAAGTGAAAATACAAATAACAATGACTTATTTAAATGTTAATAACCCATATTACAAAAATTTAACTTACCCCTTTTATAATGTGGAGCTCGTCCCTTTTACATATTTTACAACATGAGCACTTTGGGCTTTTTGATCATGCTAATAAAAATATATAAAGCCAATGTTTGAAAATGGAGTGGGGTTTATGCAGGCCTAACAATCATGAGTGGTTTTGCGGAAACCAAAACAGCTCCGCGGGAACTCTTTCTGGTGGTTTCAAATAGAGGGGGGTCCCCGGTTTCAAGATCTTTGAAATTTTGGCTGCAAATCTCTGCACTGGTGCTTTTGCCATCAACGTCGCATCAACAAGTCAAAGTGTTTGTGACAGAGCACTCTCTGAGCCAACATGTGTAGCAAGATACTAAAGTAGAAGCAGCTAATTTTTTTGATCTATTCTAATTCTTCGTCCCAAAATGCTGAAATGAGGAGAAACCAAGTCATTATATTTAGTATTAGTCATCACACTTAAGGCCATTACAAATGCAGATTGGACATTCAAAATATTTTATAAATTCTTGCCAATGTCATTCTGTGGTGCTTGCAGGTCTTCAACAGAAAGCAAGTGTGGCCACCAGTGCTTGCAGGTTTTTAAGGAGAGAAATGAATAATAGTTTTTCATTGAAATTTGATCAATAGGTTTTTATTGAAATTTCAATTATAGAAGGCATACTATAATTCATTTGATATGATCTTACATTTATATAGTGAATCATGTTATCCAAGTTCTTAGTCTTTATTTTAACTACTTCTAATTGCACTCAATATCTGTAGATATATTTATTTTTCAATTGTTGATATCTGTAGATATATTTATTTTTTCAACTGTTGTAATTCTACCAAATTAGAAAAGAGGATTTTTTTTATTAAGGCAAGGCGGTCATTTAATTAGAAATCTCCTTTGTGAATTGTGATGGAATTATTGAGTGTCGAGAACAATTGTTGTTAATATTCATTATATGTAAGACAAAAGCATATAGATTGTTTGAGGTTTGGGTGCATTTTTCTTTTTGCTCATTGATAAAGTGATATCTATTTGAACAATAGATATTATTTTTGTCTTAAAAGAAACGTTAAATGTTGTTAAACTTTTCACAATAAAGTGTTTCATTATAAATAATTTTTTAATATCAGTGTAACTTTCATGACTATGAGATAGACCATATTAATTTTCTTATTTATATTTTTTATAAATATGGTTTTCATATTACATGACTTGTTACAAGTGGTATCAAAGTTGTGGTAACAGTGATGACACTTGTGGTTTAATGCGCTCAAAGTATAAATGATAATGATATTATTGTTGTATTTATGAAATCTAACACTTTAACTTGTCTTGTTTTCACATAAACATGTAGAGAAAAAGTTAGTGACATCATGGGAGATTCACCATATAACCACGAATATGAAACTCATGAAAGAAGAGATGTGGAGACTTCTTCGGACATGGTAGTGACTACAAAAAGTTTAAGAATGAAAGTTCAAAATTGCATTTGGGATAATTAGAATACTATTAAATCTCAAGAGAAATAGGATGAAGTGAATGACTCTTTTCTACAAAGCTTGACTAAGATTCAAAAAAACCTCCATCAAGGGAAAATATCAAATAATGTTGGTAAAATTCCTTTAAGGAAGAGGTCTCATAATGTTAAGGCTCAAGTCTCTAATGATGATGCTTATACAACATCAAATGATTCAAGCCAAAACACTACTATTTACTAAGATCTTTGGTTAGTTTAGTTGGAAACGAGGGTTAAAAAGGGTTAAGTGAGATGATAGAATATTTACTAGTGGACATGAATAGACTACTCAGAAGGGTGAATTTGAATATTTCACCTTTGTCTTCATATGATGTCTTAATTAGCATGGATTGGTTGGTAGCTCATAAGGTAATATTGGATTGTTATGTGTATAGGCGATGAAGGGAAACCATGCCTAGTGAAAAGCACTCCAAGATCCATTTCTTTTGAGACATATTTCAACTTTACAGATGAAAAGAAGCTTAGGAAAGGTTGTTAATTATATAGAGTTCACATGGATCCAATTGAAGATAAAGGGTCCAAGATTTTAAGGATGTATTTCCAAATGAGATACCTAGTTTACCTCTTAAGCAAGGTATTGCTTTCTCCATTGATCTTATGCCAATATATGCACCAATATCTAAAGCACCATACAAAATGAGTACACCTGAGTTGATGGAGCTAAAAATGCAATTACACGAATTATTGGACAAATGGTATATTAGACCAAGTGCATCTCCTTAGGGAGCACTAGTTGTATATGTGCAGAGAAAGGATGGTACCCTTAGATTGTGCATTGATTATAGACAATTGAAAAAAATGATAATGAAAAGCAAGTATTATTTACCCCAAATTAATGATCTATTCAATCAAGTAAATGAGAAAAGGTATTTTCAAAAATTGACTTGAGATCGAGATATCATTAAGTTAGGATCAAAGATGAGGATATTCATAAGTCAAAATTTAGAACAAGATATGATCATTAATAATTCATAGTGGTACCAATCAAACTTGCCAATGCCCCAATTAAATTCATATTGTTAAGCATTATAAAAACCCCATGTTAACCCAAGAACCCCTTATTAACCCCTGTATATTGAGTGATTACATTTCTATTGTTATGGTGTTATGTAGGCTAGAACCCCTCATGGTTCCATTTTAGTATAATTGTACCATTTGTCTCTTGTATATATATACTAATGAGACCCAGTATTAGTATCATCAAATATTGGCATTTTCATTGTATTTATTGTATAAGGAGGTTTCCCCTTCTAAGTCGATTGTAATTATTGTTTTTTTTTTTTTTTATCATTTTTAAGGGGCAAGGATCGCAACATTTGGTATCAGAGCTCTCAATCATAAGGTTTTGTCGCTCCAAATAGGTCATTGTGGAATTTTCGCTATAATTTTTTTTTTTTTGGAGGCTTCAAACTATGAAACATGGAGAAAATTGAGTACACATCTTGCGAAATATTTGGTTTAAGTTTCAAATCTTGGTTCACTATATTTTTAGATATATAGTCCAAGGAAGCCAGGGAATTTAAATGCTCTTAAATTCTATCTCAAACAAGTTATTTTATCATTTTCATTGTAACGGTTCTTTTGTGAGGCTTAAGACCATGAAACTTGGACCAGGTTGAGGAAAAATTGTGGTGAACATTGTCGAGCGTTAAAAAGGTGTCTTTTTAACTCCTAATTACCTTCACATTAATTGTCAACTCAGGGACGACTTTTTATTCCAAGAGTGTACTCAGTCTGAGGCGGCTATTTTCTCAAGAGTAATGTTATGAAAGATGTAGTACAGTGCTCAAAATACAAGAGTAAACGAATGCTCAAAATGAGATCTACTTACAGCAAAAGACCTTGAAGCCTAAATCATTCATTCGGAAAAATAAGCAATGTATCAGTCAAGGGTCCAGTAACAATAACTCATCCCTTTGGAAACTGATGTAATCAAAAGTAATCGAGGAACAGATCGTCAATCTGGGGACTAGACAGCAAATGCCAATGCCAACTACAGTTTCAGATCGTTCTGCACACCAAAGCAATCAATAACGCAAATAACAAAAAATGGAACAACAAATAAGAAATGGAACAACAATTAAGAAATGGAACAACAATTAAGAAATGGAACAGCAAACCTGAAATGGAACAGTAAACAAGAAACTGTAACAACAACTAAGTCTAGCAAGTAGTAACACCTTAGTCTATAAGATCAAATGCACTAATCGTGACCTACAAGAATCAAATGGAAATCCTTCACTCTTAAGGACGGATTGAACAACACACCAAAATGGAACAACATTGATTAATGATGAATTATAGAACAGCGCTTGAAAACCATATATACACACGGCACACTTTAATAGTAATCTGATCCAGTTGTCAACCTTAGTTAGAAAGAGTACGACTGCATTTCAAAATAGAACAACATTGTTTATAGATCCAACAATCGCAAAGAACATAACTTCCAAGATGAATTCCGTAATGTTAATGAACAAGTGCACAGCACAAAGGCTCTGTAATTAAACAACGACGGTATTCTGTAAAGACTAGCAGTATTATATCAACACCTAAAAGAACAGTGATACGATGCAGAGTCAATACAATAGTTTTGTCTTTAGAAACCTTGATAAATTAAACATAACAGAGCATGTGATGTAAACTTACAAAACACATCAGATTACTAAATAATGTCGATTAAGCAAACCATGCATAAACTAGAAATATAATATACAACAGCAGCATCATACTCCACCAGAGGCTAGGCCCTTAGCCACCAGCTGATGCTGTTGGGTTACTTCAGATGAACAGAATGAACAACAACTCCAAAATCATGTATTAATCATTAAATGGTGAAATCATTACAACAACTGAAGCTCTAAGAATTACAATATGAAACAATCCTCTCTTCCTCCTATCCTATCATGAATTCTTAATTCTAAATCTCTAATTCTAAATCCTCAATTCTCCATTCTCTTAGCCATCTCCATCTCTCATCTTTGTTTTCATTTAAATAGAGAGATAAGAGAGAAGTTACAATAAAGATAAGTACAACATGATTTCTATTACAAAATTGGATTGTTTCCAACCAATTGATAAACAAGAAGATATATTTCCATCCAACTTTCAACAAGAGTAAGACGAATTTGGCTTTGCAGCTGAGATTTGGAGGATGGTCGCAACAACAAATCTGAGAAAATCGTGCTCAAAGAACCCTGTATTTCTCTCAGTACAAGCCGAATTTGGGCAAATCGTTCTTTCCTAAAGTTAATTGGGTCCGTTCTGGACAAAACCCATGTTCCATATTTTCCAAATTCAACTTCATTTTCTCAGAATCTCAACCGCAAAATTGTCACTTCTTATTCCAGCGAATTTCTGAGTTGACGCATTTAATGGTCAAATCTTCAATCTAGAAATTATCTTGGAGGTTAAAAATGGTGAATAATGTTACAACTAATTTATTGAAACTATCATTGATAAAATCATGCATAATCATCAATTTATTAGAAATAAAGGAAGATAAATAATATTCATCCATAAGAGCATAAATCATTTATAAAATGGATTTAAATGATAAATTATAACAAATGATATAATAGAGAAGAGTAAAAATGGATGAAATAAATGTTACAAAGTGGTCGTATTCATGTCCCAACAAACATTAGGTCCAAGTTACAGGTCTTGTTTTGCTATATTTTAGGATATATACTCTAAGGAAGTTAGGTTTTATGTATGCTCAAGAAATCAATCTTAAACAGGCAAGTTTGGCGTTTGTGTTATAACCTTTTTTTTGTAAGGCTTCATGAAGTGAAACTTGGACCATATTAAGGAGAAATCTCAAGGAATATTTGATTCCATTTTCAAAATTAGGTTCTTTATACTTTTGTATTTATACCCTATGGAAGTTAGGTTTTGTGAACAATCATGAAATAATTTTCTATAAGCTTGGTATTTTGGCAATATCTTCTTGTCTAGAAATTTGGAGACTATGAAATATTCAGGAATTGTAGGAGACATATAGAAGTACCACAAGTACAAATTCCAAAATTATATTTGAATAATTGGACATGTGGAACACTATACAAGTTTGCTCGTGGGAAGAGGCCAAAAATTAGCAAGTTTTGGGAAAGTTACTATAACTTTCAGTTGGAACATCAGATTTAGTTCACACCAATGGAATTACAAAAACTATAGATCAAAGTATTACATAAAAAAAATTCAGATCCAAAAGGCCTCAAATCTCATAGATATAAATCTTCAACCATTCTAATATTCTCCAAATTAACGTACGTAACTTACTAGTGACCTAGCTATACATTAAAATATCATTTTTTGTTGTAATAAAGAAGAGGGATATTATTGCTTTCCAACATGCCTGCAAACAAAGCTATTACACCATTTAAATATAGTGAAGGCCCATCCTTGACTCATGAAGAAAGTGAAAAATTCAAATTTAGGCTATCTCAATTAGAGAATAAAATTAATGAAATGGATTGTAGTATGTTGAATAAGGTGGATTTCTCAAGTTCTCAAGAAAATATTAAAGTAGAAATGGAAAAGAATATGAATGAATATGATAAAGGAATATAAAACAAGATGAATGAAAATAATGAAGAAATACAAAAATCCATGATTACCATGGAATTATTCTCTTGGAGAAGCTTCCTAAATGGGATTTGGAGATCCAAAGAAATCTTCAACATAAGGAGAAGCATATTATTGAGAATCGATCTCATATGGGATATGCTATCACTTTTTGAGAGCACATTTTTTTAATAGTAGAAACATAATCATGAATTTTCAATCCAAGATCCACATCATTTAGGCCTCAAATAAGCAACAGGGAACTACTACATTCCAAAGACTAATATGAGGAAATTTGTGGTAATGATCCTATAAGATAGATATTTCAGATGGAGAAATACTTTGATCTACACCAAGTGGCATCCTTACAAAAGGTAAATATTGAATCCAATTTTTTATAACAATATGAACATGTTTGGTATCAGTGGATTTGTGAAAGAAAAAATGTTTATGTTATATCTTGGTCCATTTTTATAGAGGAATTGCGAGCACATTATGGGGATATTAAGAGAAACACATTCATTAGTCAATTGGTAAATCTTCAGCAAAAAGAACTAGTTACAAATCACATTCAACAATTCAAAAAGTTGAGTCTTCGGGTAAACAATATTTAAGAGGATAACTTGATAGACCTGTTAGGGTCCTATAATTTATAGGATCAATTGATCATTGAGTAATTGCTTTCAGTATTTCAGATTGTAAATAATATAGCTTTCTGTAAATGATTTCGAAAAAAAAGATAGAAAAATGAAAATAAAAAATGAAAAGAGGGTATAAATACAAAAAACTGAATAAATGTGAAAGTGATGCTAGCTTAAGTGCCGCTACTAGCCTCTTGGCTTTGTAAAGAATAAATTTGTGAAATTGTGTGCAACTTTCAAAATGCCACAATCCCTTTCTGCTTAAGACAAACAATTGAATCATGTTCAAGATGATTTCAATTTATGTTAGTTAAATTAGAGTGAATAACAAAGTCAAACAGTTTAATCTTGGCTAAGATTAGATAGGTAGACTAGGTGAATAATGTTAATCCAACTATTTAATCTAGATTAATTTAGTTGATTAGATTAGTTTAGTGAGATAAAATAAATATTTTTGATCTCTTTAAAAGGAAAAATTTATAGGGTTTGCAGGCTCAAATGCACCCTCATTTGCTTTAAAATAGCATTAGGATATGAAAATAAAGGTTTATGATGTAATAAGTCTGAAGTGCTTTGTTATCCAAAGTTTGGACTTTGGTTTATTATGTATGCACCCGAAATTATGTCGCAGGGCCCTCCGGTATTAACCTTCGTCCAATTCACGATCCCCCGATCTCCCATAGCATTGATCCAACGACCCACGATAGGTTTCAGACCCCCCCCAAGTGATAACGTTTAATGACAGGAGGTGTACGAAAAGTAGTTTACTGCCCCATTACGTGTCAGTGTCATATGATTTTAGACCCCCCCCTCTACTTATCGGATACCCCCCCCCGACACCTCCGAAAGTTGTATTGTCATCCCACCTTAACCTGACTTCTCACCATGTGTCAACTCTACATCCTGTTGCAGCTCCCACTCCCTTCATACCACCTACCATTACCCCCATCACTCTCGCCAATGGTCTCGCTCCACTCGTCCACCAATCCCCAGCTTCCACTTCTGAGACCATTGCAACCTCCATAAATTCCCTATCTATTTGCCCATGCCATTACATGAATTAATGCCCTAAAAAAACCATTAATCCAACAGTTAAGGCCAACTCGTGGCTAATAAATATGGAATTTTCCTCTGCAATTACACCTTTTATTCCTCTCTCATTCAATATAGCTCCCACCTCTCTGTGCTTTAATCTTGCTACAACATTTCCGTTGCCTGTCATTCATAAATTCACAGAGGTCTGCCATTCTAAATTCCTGCCAATTATTGGACACAGAACGATTTCCTGTTGTTATAGTCTTCAATTCTCCATTCTGAAACCACCATGGCACCCAAAGTCGCCCTTGTAGTAAATCCAATGGTCACTCTCCCTGTTGACTTAGACCATATTCCACTCGCAGGTAGAGATTACAAAATTTCCGAAACACAGTGTGAATTCGACCTCTTCGAATTACGTTTCTGGTTTCGGGATAATTTCCTTGATTAATCCAATGAGATACACCTCTGGCAATCCATACTTCCTCTGTTTGTTGTCCCCCAATCCTATCATTTTCCAGAATTCAAGCCTCTTACCTTGCAAGCAAGAGGGAAATTATCTCCCCAAATTGTGAAATTCTCTTCGCCATCATAGCTGACAACATAAATCAAATGTTGCAAGTTCCCCATTGTGGTTACCTCTCCCCTTTCTCCCTTAAATCTCTTAGAGAGATTTACTGGAAATTAACCTTCTCCCAGAGAGTTTCCATTTTTTAAATCTTCCTCCCTGAATACTCTCAACTCCCTAAGCAAAATCCCCCCATATTCCTCTTCTATGTTCCCTCAAAGGACAAGACATATCATATTTGTTTTATCATCCCTTCTTGGTTACTATTCAGATGAGTGGGTAGATGAGCCTATTCTAGGCTTTCTATCCACCCTTTCTTCAGAAGAAGGACCACCAATCACCTTTGACTATGGTCACTTCTTATCAAATGTGATTCATGAACATTTCCTTTAGTGTTTAATCGAAGGAATGTTCAGATATTCATCAATTCTCATGTATATGTTTATGTTTTTTCAAATAGATAAGTTTCAATTCTCAATACATAAACTTGATCAACAAGGAGAGCCTCATTCTGTTGTTTTCTGGACTTCCTTAGTTAGAAAACAATAATAGGAATTTAGTTTCTCAGAGTTCATAGACCAGTCTATATATCCATCAACTTGTGTGCTGAGTGGCCAACAGGTTCCGGATCAAAACATTTAGAAGGTTTTGAATCTTAGTGAACTAGTCAAAACAGGGGATTGGTATCTTTATCAGTCATTCATAGAGATTGGAGTGTATGGTTTAGAGTTGCCACCACAAAAACTTCCTAAATATTTTCCAATGAGAATATCTTCATTGGAGTACATCAGGCAAATAATTCGTTCTGATAACATCCATTTTGTGGTAGCCAAGAAGAAATGTCAGTTCTGGATCAAAACACAGGTAGGACTATTTATCTGCAACAATAGAGTACTAGGAGAGGAAGCATACCTCTTGCTGAAACAGATGCACTTGCCTCTCAGTTTCACTTAGTCTTATGACCCCTTTGGGCAATTTCCAAGTTAAGAGTGGAACAAAAAGCTACAACCTATGTGCATACTCAGAGGCCAGAAATAGATAAATATATGAACCAGCACACCTGGGTAGAAAATACATTACAGGAGGCAAAGGAGTAGGTACTTTCCAGGACAACTTCAGAGACTCCCATACCCAGAGAGAAGAAAAATAAGATACCAAGAGAAGATGATTCTCCATCAGTCACAAAAGTCTCAGGCAAAGAATTCAAAATATATACTAAGAAGCTTAAAGAAAGTGCGAGCTCTAAAGTAGACTTCCCATTACTAGAGAACACACAAGGCACTATTGTGCTCTCAAGTTTGAAGACTTTTAAGTTGGATAGTGGTACCACATGTTAGCACCTAAATCCGCCTCAGGCTGAAGGAAGGCAAAATTCAGGGTAACCACAAACCATGCTCAGTCTGGTAGCTAGCCCTACCAGAACAGGAGAGGGCTCTCTCTGAGTCACGCTCAGTGAATTGATAAATGAAATGGCCTGAGATGACTTACAGTGAACTATTTGTCTTAGGCTAGTAAGTGAATATGAATACAAGGAGTGAGTTTTATGAATGACTGTGTTTCTGGGATGGTATGGGACCATTGGACCTCAATTAACAGAGAACTTACCACGAAGTCACGAATTATTTCGTGAGGCAAGGTAGGCGGAAAGCCTAGCAATTTAGTTTTAAGATAGTGTGGAATGGAGAGATTGATTAAGAGGGTGAAAAGGGCATGGACAACATGAATCCTTTTCAACATAAGAAATGAACACTGAACATGAAATTTTCCCAGAGGCAGAGCAATAGAAATGAATATGAAATGAGCTATGAAACATAACAAGATACATATGAAACATAAGAGACACATTTGCTACACTCACAACCACATGAATCTCATGAAACAGAGCCACTGCCTTTCATTAATCCTCTGTAAAACATATACAATGCAGAAACAGAGTTTCTTTCCCACAATCTCCTAGAAGTTACAAGCCAACCAACCTTTTGCAAATGGTTTGCATACAATATATAGAATGTGCCATGAAGAGATAGAACGCCCAAGGGTTGGGGAGTTACTTGAATCATTACAAACTGAAGGTGGAGAGCCAAACAACAGCTACAGGTGTAGCGCCACAAACATGACAAATGGCTTGGTGGCCCTTTGCCTTCCTTTGCCACTTGGATAACTGACCATCTGGAGTGAAAATACTTATAAAACCGCTTTAGGTGCCAAAAAACTGAAGTGCATATGAGTGGGCCCACTTACAAAAAGTCGGGAAGCGAAATTTCGCGAAATGGAGGCATTCTGGCCTTTCTTCCTATATGCACCGCGCCCCTTTCCTGTATGCGTCGTGCCACTTTGAGGCCAGTTTTGAGGCACTTTCCAGAGTCCAAAATGTGCCCAAGTGGGCTCGTTAGAAAGCCTGTCCTGTCTACCTTCCAACCCAAGTGGAATTTTTGAATTTGGAGCTCATTTTCCCCTCCAAATATTCATTCTCCCAAGACTGCTTCCTATGTGTCAAAATAAGGGAAGTGAGGCCATTTTTGAGTGTATTTTGCCCTTTTAGTGGCCAAGATATTCTCCAAATTTCTTGCTCCCAGTGCCAGTAATTTTTATTTTTCATGCCGAATCCAAAAACGCAAACCATTTCTCATTTGGAGCAACCTGTTTTTGTGCCAAAAATTTGTCATGTGACCAAAATTTTCCCAAATTCTTTGAAACTTGGGCTGGAGGTCCTCTATGAAGTGCTATGTTGTGCCAAGGAAGCTTCAGCCAAGATTCGAAGCTGATCTTGCTCTTTTGCCTTTTTTGCTTCCTTTGTTTCTTTGCTCAATTTAGCCTTCAAGCTCCTTATTCGGGCCTTTGCGCTCATGTTCCATGCCCTGTAATGACAAGCCATCCTCCTCAATATGGCTTTGTCCCTATTTGCCTTCTCCAGCTTTTTCCCCAAGTGTAGATTGACCCGATCCAACCAAGACTCACGGTCGTTGTTGATCTCTTGCTCTAAGGTAGTGAGCTCGATCCCTCTCTGCTAGACAGCTTGTCAATTTTCACGAATGCTTTGCAGCTCCATGATCATCTGTTGGTCCTCTGTTGGTCCTCAAGTTGTTTGTTTCTTTGCTCCAAATACTTGATGACCCATCTAGCCCTCTCGAAATTCAGTATCAAGTATTTGATCTCTATGTCCTACTCCTGAATGGTCATCCTAAGTTTGGCATTTTCTGCCTCTGTCTCTTCATCTGGAATGAGGATGACATCGGTCTCTTGTGCACCTGTGGCCCCTCATCATGCACAGGCTCCTTCCACCCCAGGTGGAGCTAACACTCGCTTTGCTGTTGCAAATAATTTCCTACTGCCTTTCTGATATGTCACCAAAAATGGCATGATTGTGGTCTCATGGCGCTCATGCTGATAAGAAGCACCACCCAACTCCTACTCGAGCTCTGATAGTACCTGTGGTGTGCTGAAGAAGTCACGAGAGATGAAGTCCTCCCAAGCAATTCCCTGCATCCCAACTGATGATCTACCAAAATCCGAATGAGAGCGAAGTGATAGACACTGTTAAGCTGCTACTGAGGGGTCTTATGCAGCATGAAGGTGTTCATCCTCTCTATATTCCTGCATATGAAAAATGGGAGATTCATCATCCTCACCCTGGTAAAGTGCATGAGCAAGCGGATATGATAGGCATACAGTCTAGAGAACCTCCCCTCACAGCTGAAGTATTTCATGATCAATCTCATGAGCGGAGCATACTCATTCTTCAAGTATCTGAAGGGAAATACTCTTGTGAGCTCATTCAAGAATCTGGTTTTGATGTAAGGCTCATAGATTTTCCTTTCCACCTTCTTCTTCTTATGCCACTGCTCCCCAACATTTGGGATACCTGTTGCCACTGATATAGTTTCGGGTGTCAATGTGAAAGTGACCCCGGCCAAGGTAAACTGACCTCCATGTAGATGAAGCACAAATAAACAGGCCAACTCATGATGAACTCAGACATTTTTCACCCTTTGACAAAATTCAAAACATGATAAGTACTGGAAAGATGACATGGAAAGAGGGCATGCTTGTAACTCAGTGAGGGTAGTGGGTTCATCCCTGACATGTTCGCCACTCTTTTGGTGTCTCTTGGGAGCCTGCTCTTCTGAGGATGAGTCACTCTGTGTCTCCCTCTCATACTCGGACGAATGCTGTGATGACATGACTGCAATGTGGGCTATGATTAGGCTGCCCCTTTGATGATGGTGTGAGGCTGGGTGCATTCATAGTATCTGTTACCAAGGGGAGCAATGAAACAGGGATTGTTAGGAAGGGAGTGATGAAATGGGAATAGGGGTTATAGGGAGAAATTTGTTAGGGATGTGGGAGGAGTTTGGGATTTTTGATGGGGTAGGGTTTGGGGTTTCTATTGAGCAATAGGAGGAAGGGAAAGGGAATATGAGTTTGGTAGTGTTAGGGCAGTGAGGATAGGGAAAAAATGACATAGGGGAATAAGGGACAAGGGTAGGGTAGGAAGAATGAGCCTTAGCAGCAAATGACACTATTACACAACCCTAGCAAGATGGTCTCTTGGTGTCTTTATATGGTTGCTTTAAGAATTTTGTTTCATTTCAATCATTGGGCATAAAACCACCATATCTTTAACCAATTTGATGAACAAGTGAGTTAATAGAGCCTACCTTGCAAATGTGCTTCACAAAAAAAAATTGAGTGAGTTTGGCACGTTCTGGGAACTTTGCCTGTGTGCGCCACGCACAAAACCTAGTGCGCCACGCCCTGGGTATGCGCCACTCCCGTTATAAGTTTGAACTGTGGGCGGGGGCTGTGTGCGCCGCGCCCCTGCCTGTGTGCACCGCGCCCGTTATAAGTTTGAACTGTGGGCGGGGGCTATGTGCGTTGCGCCCTGTGTGTGCGCCGCGCCCTACTTGTGTGCACCACACCCATTATAAGTTTGAAATGTGGGCGGGGGCTATGTGCACCGTGCCCTGTGTGTGCGCCGTGCCGCTGCCTATGTGCGCTGGCCCTGCCTGTGTGCGCCGCGCCCTGAAAACTGACTCCAACTTGCTCCAAATGCTCACCAACGCACTCCAATCACTTTGCAATGTCTCCCATGGGTTTTGATTTGCACAATGCCTCTGATTTTGGTGGAAAACTTGTATATAAAGCCTTGGGAGAGATGAGTTTGATTTTTGCCTCTTCAAAAACCCATTTTTCTAATGTTTGAGTTTTGCACTTTTTCACTGACTTTAAAACACACTGATTTTCACTTTCCCTTTGAAATTTTAGCTCAAATGATGCAATTTTCAGCACTCTTTGTGGGGGTTGCAAGACAGGACATGTGGCCATGGAAACCATGACTGCATCCGAAAAAATCACTTGACAACTTTTTTTGAAAATTTTGCCATAAATGACACTGTTTGACTTTTCTTCAAAACAAAGTTTTGAAGAAGAGTCAGAGTCTATCCATATGACGATGAAGCTTTCAAGTACCAAATTATGGTTTAGAAAGCTTCTAGGTCTAGGAATTCGTCAATTTGGTACTTGAAGTCAATTTGGCTCTACTGGACATGTTTCAAGTACCAAATTGACGAATTCCTAGACCTAGACCTCGAAATGACCTTTGTCCTTTAAAGGACTAGACCTTGACTGTCATGGACTTTGATGATGATTAATAAAAGACCTGAGCCAGTAGGAGCTAGACATGAGACTATAATGACCTTCTCCATCAAATTATGGCATGCACCTGGTGGAATGCAACTGGGAGAATGGAGCGGGTCACCTAATCATGAAATGCATGAAGAGTTTTGATCTCTGATGGAGGACTGACCAGACCGACTCTAACATTGGCTCCAATGGGGAATGGTAGTTCCTTGGAGGTGCGAAGAACATCAGATCTTTGGAGGAGCTAGACAATGCCTTCGTCCATTGGGATATGGAGTCATCATTTTGATAAATAATACTGGAATTTGACTCATTTATGAAGCTGAAACGACAAAAAAATGGACTCAAACTTGACATTAAAATGACTTAAAGACTAATTTAAACAACTTTAACGAAACTGAAATAAAATGGTATTTACAATGATAGTGGAAGCAGCGTTTGATAACTTAGAAGTGGTACCACTTGAGTAGCCGACCATTGATCGGCCCTCCTGGACAATCCTCTCCGTTTATTTCCTTAAGAAGAAAAGCATTCTGCCCCCGATATGCTGCGATCTTGAAAGGACCTTTCCAAAGGTTCTCAAACTTACCGTGCTTGCCTTTCTCCTCATTTCTTGCATCCCACTTCAAAACTACATCATCCACTTGAAATTTATCCGCCTTTGCCTTTTTATCATAAATTTTCTTGATTTTCTCCTGCAATTTGGATGTGTTCTTGAAAACTTCTTCTCTGGTCTGCTGCAAGTGGACCATTTGATTCAGCCTCCTTTGCATGGGATCTTCTTCATTGCCGGCCTCCTGAAGAAGTTTGACAACCGGGGTAGCGAGAGAGGAAGGAAATACTCTATCAACTCCATAAACCAGCTTAAACGGTGACGTACCTATGGACTTCTTCTGGCTGACCTGATCTGCCCAAAGCGCATTTACCAACCTTTTATGCCAGCTCTTCTTGTTCATTTCTAGTAGCTTCTTGATTATGTTGACCAATGATTTGTTTGAGGATTCCGCCAATCCATTGCCTTGCGGATGATAGGCAGTTGAATGACCCAAAATAATGTGATATTTATGACAAAATTCTACCATCTGCTTTGATTTGAAAGCTACTGCGTTATCGGTGATTAGCTTGTTTGGACAACCAAAAAGAGACAAGATGTTATTTTCGAGGAATGAAATGATCACCGCATCTGTAGCTTGTCTGGTGGGGATCGCCTCAATCCATTTTGTGAAGTAATCTGTGGCTGTGAGGATCCATTTATGCTGTCTGGAAGAAGTGGGATGGATTTTTCCAATGAAATCCAACCCCCATTGCTGAAAAGGGGCGCTCACCTCTATGGGCTTGAGTGGTAGAGGCTGTAACTTTTGCTTTCCTTCGAAAATTTGACACTTATGACAGCGCTTAACCATCTTATACACATCAGCAAACAATGTCGGCCAGTAGTACCCTGGTCTCAAAATTTTGTTCACTATTGACTTCCAAAAGAGGTGACCTCCACAGTCTCCTTGGTGGCAGTGCTCCATGACTTGCTTTGCTTCCTTTTCCACCAAACAATTTAACAAAACTCCACTGAGATCTTTCCAATACAGTGCATAATTAAGAATGCAGAACTTGGCAGCCTTCAACTTAAGTGCTCTCGCTTTGTTTCTAGTCATGCCGGGTGAAGGTGACAAATTTTTGAGCACATATATGATATCAAAATACCATGGAGAAAGAGAAAACATTTTAGATATCTGAATTGGCGGTTCTTCATCGTTCTCATCGGACAAAGCAACGATCAGATTTATGTCCAAAGCATGCAAGTTTGATTCAGCCATTAGCTTCGCCAATCCCTGTCCTTTCACCAGTTTTGTGGGCTTTATTTCTATGTCATATTCCAGCAAGGCTGCAATCCACTTGCCTCTTCTTCCTTCCGGATCGGCCTACACTAAAACATCCTTTACAGCAGCATTAGGAACATAGGCTAGAACGTGAGAATGTAGAATATACACCCAGAAATCTTTCAATGCCTTCACAAGTGCAAGAGCCTGCTTTTCAATGATGTTATACTTTAAAGCTGCGTCTCTTATAGCTCTACTGAAAAATGCAATGGGTCTTTCATGATCCTCTCTCTTCTGCAATAATATCGCTACCATAGTATGCTCCGAAGCAAATGAAAACAATATGAAATCCTGAGTATAGTCCGGGCTTACTAGAATTGGTGCTGAGGAAAGAGCCAATTTGACCAAATTGAAATATTTTACCGCCTCTTCTGTCCATTTCACTTGGCTGTCCTTCTTAAGCATGTTTGTCATTTCTTTTAGATGATCTACGAGATTGGGTACAAAGCAGCAAAGGAAGTTCATCTTGCCATTGAATGATTGTATCTCCCTTTTATTCTGGGGCAGGTCTATTTGCTGAATTGCTTGCACATGTGCTGGGTCAATACAAATGCCATCCTTGGAGATAATGTGTCTGAGTAGTTTGCCTCCTTCCATGGCAAACAAGCTCTTCTTTGGATTCAGCGACAAGCCATATTTTATGCACTTTAGGAAGAAAATTTTAAGATGCTACATGTGCTCTTCATCAGATTTAGAAAACACCGTCAAATCGTCCAAATACACCACCAAAAATACATCCTTCTCGTTTGCAAAAGCCAAGTCCATAGCACGCTGAAATGTGGCACCCGCATTCTTCAAACCGAAAGGCATTTTCGCGTAATGAAAGGTCCCCCATGGAGTGGTGAACGCTGTCTTGTCTCGGTCATCCTCATGGACAGAAACTTGGTTATATCCATAATAACCATCAAGCAGTGACATGCGAGATGCCCCCACTACTCGCTGAAGTATATGGTCCATTTTGAGCAATGGATAGTTGTCCTTCAATGAGACTTTGTTAAGATTTCTGAAATCAATGCATAAGCGAATTTCCCCTATCTTTTTCCTTATGGGTACCAAGTTGGAGATCCAATCTAAAAATCTGATTGGCACAATGATTCCTGATTTGTACAACCTATTGATCTCCTTTTCAATAGATGGCAGCAACTTTGGATTTAGCCTTCTCAACTTTTGTTTGAATGGTTTTTGATTAGGCTTGATGGGTATAGTGTGTTGAATTATATTGGTGTCATACGTCTTTAAGTCAGAATAGTCCCAAGCAAACACATCTGCAAATGAAGACATCAAACTGATATATTTATCCTTGATCTTTGGCGGCAATGCTTTGGACAATTTTACCAATTTAGGATTTGCAGCTGTCCCGATATTGACCTCTTCCACACCCTTCTCTATTGGCTGCAATGTTGGCTTGTGGGCTACATCATCCTGATCGAAGAGTTCTTCTAGAGGTATCAAGCTTTTGGGAATAACGTTATTCTTCAGCTGCAACACGTCCATTTCATTGATCTGCATTTCATCTGTACCATTGCCTTTTCCATCATCATTTTATTCATCAATTGAGGTCTCTTTAAACTTTCCTTTGTTTTGCAGAAAATCATCAATCTCGTCATCATCTTGGAACACTTTCCAATATCTCTGATTGTCTGGAATGGTTGGACGGTGCTTGACATGGATTTCGAATTTGTTACTAGAGTTCATTGAGATTTTCAAACTACTTGTTGCCTTAGCAAGAGCATCGACAATGCTATTTTGTATGCGAGGCACACATGTCAGGGTGTATTCTGAGAATAATTTCAAAATGTCTAGGACTGCGTTACGATAGGCCTGCATCCTAGGATGCTTTGCTTGATATTCGCCTCTGACCTACTTGATAACCAATTCGAAGTCGCCATATACTGAAATCCTCTTAGCGTTCAGCTTTCTTAGAATCTTTAGGCCAGCAATCAGAGCTTCATACTCAGCTTCATTATTTGAACATTCAAAATCCAACTTGTAAGAGCATACCTGTACGTTACTAGGGACCTTGTTTGGGGTGGATAAGGGACTGCATACCCAAATTCCTATTCCAGCGCCATCATTTCCTACTGCTCCATCAAAATCTATGGTCCACAAACCTTCCTCCTCCTCTTGCAAGTGTTGGAAATCTGTTTGTTGTGCCTTGCCTGCTTGCTGTCCATTGCTTTCAGCTGATTGCCCAACGGTGTTCTACTATTCTTGTTCCTCTTTCTTCAAAACTTCTCTGAAATTTTCTGTTATTTCCGGAATATCATCTGCTTCTACCAACTGACTATCTATATCATTTAAAATATATGAATACAAAACAAAAGACTCTAAATATGTATGTACATAGTTAATAGGATGATTTATTGGTTTTTCCTTGCTTGTGATCATGTACTTCATTTTCTGTTCCCCATATAATTTCCTCATTTGTCCAAATACTGGAATCGTTGCATAGGAGAAGTCTAGCTGTAGTGTCCCTTTTAGTTTCGCTACCCAAGACCTGGAAAGAAGCATGACAAACCTTGGAGGAATGTCTGCAACCACAATATCCATCAAAACATTCTTCATGGAGAGCTGATCCAAACTCACAACCAAGTCTTTGATGAGACCTATACATCTTACTCTGCTAGAATCGAACGAATAGAGATCATGATATTGCCGGGTGATGTCCAGACCAAGCTTGTCCATGATTGCCTTGGGCATGAGATTGTGAGAGGCCCCGAAATCAAACATGGCATTATGTAAAACAATATCATGCAACCTCAAACTGATGTATAAAGGTGGCACCTCGCTGTCATGAGACTCGCCATTTGATGTTGGCCCAAAAGTCATTTCACGCTGATCATCTACGACATTCACCATGTCGGACATTGGGTCCAAATTTAACAATTTAGATACTTGTCCTTTATAACTGCAGTTCTTCAATATTTCAATCAAAGGGATGGATATTTTTAGTTTGGAAATCTCATTCTCTAAATTGAACGTAGGAATCCTCTCCACCTCTTTGACCAGGATTTCTTTCCTCTCCCTTTCTTTCGATATAACTTGCTGGTGTGTTGGTTCTGCTGATGTTGATTTGCTGCTCTCTATTTCAATCACCTCCTTTCCTTTCCTTTGTGTACCAGCGGAATCATTCTTTGGCACTTCAACATCCTTCTTTTTCTGAATGGGTCTGACTGGCACATCCCTGTTTCTAAGTGAATATCGCTGCTATTGGGCGGACAAAGCATTCATGTAGCCTCTTTGGTATTCATCTGATTGCTCCTCCAAGACGGTGTCGCTTGCTAGAATGAAATCTCCATCTTTGTGTGCAGCTGAATTCTCTGCATACTCCTCCTCTTCAGTGAGATAAGTAGGCAAATAATCAGGAGTAAAGAGATGATTTTCTTCGCCTATTACATTCCCGTCTTCATCTGATTCTAGTCCATGCACAAAATTTTGCTGCAAAGGTGTTTGTACTAATTGTTGTGCAATTGGCTCTTGAGCTCGCTGATCTCTCTGTCTTATCCTATACTGTGGTTGTTGTTGGCTACGAAAGTTAGGATTTCTAACTTGTGGCTCTGGTTTGTTAAGCTTCACTCTCTCAAGCATCTGCTCTACCTTTCGAAGTAGCTGATCTACCGAGGAAGATTCTTCCTTTGCAGTGACCTTCTTTTTTGCTTTTTCTCTAGCCCTCTTGGTCAGCAGATTTGCTTCAATGCTGACTGCTATCTTCTGCATGTCTTCCATTGTAGCCAGTTCTCTTTCTCGCAATCGATAAGCCATATCAGCATCAAAACCATCCAGGAACTTCAACATGGCTAGTCCCATAAGTGGCCTTAGATTATCTGGAATTTCATTATACACTGTATTGAATCTAATGCAATAATCTTGGACCAACTCACCAGCGTTTCTCTTGATTTTCTCATATTCAGACAGAATTTGAAGAGGGTTCTTTTTCACTTCCTAGCAGTTCAAGAATTGTCTTTGTAGGTCTGCCAAGGTAGTGATACATGCAGCCGGTAAACCTCTAAACCATTTCCTTACTTCACCCGCAAATGTTTGTACAAAAAGTCTCTTCGCAACGTTTTCCGCATCTATCTCATGAAGTTCATAAAAGTCTACCATTCTGTCCACATGTTGCTGCGAAATAATGCGATTAGGAGTGCCATCAAAGAATGGGATTTTGCTTTGGTAATCAGTGGGCATATCATCTAAAATTTGAGGCAAAACAAGCGGTCTGAAATGTGCAACCATCACTCTTGGTGGATTTGTCCTCGGAGGTGTTGGAGGAGTGTGCACAGTTTGTAAGGGGCTAGCAATGGGAGTTTGAAGCTGAGCTATTATGTAGTTATCAATAGACCGGTTAGCCCTTTCCATCTCCAAGTCTACAAGAAATTGTAGATTGTGGACAGTAGAGTCAACCGCTCTTTCGGACTTGGTTTCAAACAACGATAATTCAAGATGCTCGTCAAACTCTAGCTCTTCAATATACTCAAAAATGTTCGGGCATGAATGAGATTTGAGCACGGGAAATACAGAGCTTTCTTGATGACGATTTCTTGAAATCAAATTGGGATTTTCGTAGATGAGCGGAGGGTCAGGATCTGGATTAGCTCTGGTGTATCTTCGAGAAGCCAACATCCTATTGAGAAAAATCAAAGGACACAACCTATTTTACATCAGCCTATCAAATCCTAAACTTATCATCCAAAAGCTTAGAATTATTAAGAAGCAAGGGGATTTGATTTTTCCCCAGTGGAGTCGCCACTATGTTAGCACCTAAATCTGCCTTAGGCTAAAGGAAGGCAAAATTCAGGGTAACCACAAACCATGCTCAGTCTGGTAGCTAGCCCTACCAGAACAGGAGAGGGCTCTCTCCGAGTCACGCTCAGTGAATTGATAAATGAAATGGCCTGAGATGACTTACAGTGAACTATTTGTCTTAGGCTAGTAAGTGAATATGAAACAAGGAGTGATTTTTATGAATGACTGTGTTTCTGGGATGGTATGGGACCACTGGACCTCAATGAACAGAGAACTTAACACAAAGGCACGGATTATTTCGTGAGGCAAGGTAGGTGGAAAGCCTAGCAATTTAGTTTTAAGATAGTGCGGAATGGAGAGATTGATTAAGAGGGTCAAAAGGGCATGGACAACATGAATCCTTTTCAACAGAAGAAATGAACACTGAACATGAATTTTTCCCACAGGCAGAGCAATAAAATTGAATTCTACCTTAGCTAACTTAGAAAATTTCAATAGAAATGAATATGAAATGAGCTATGAAACATAACAAGATACATAAGAGACATAAGAGACACATTTGCTACACTCACAACCACATGAATCTCATGAAACAGAGCCATTGCCTTTCATTAATCCTCTGTAAAAAAATATACAATGCAGAAACAAAGTTTCTTCCCCACAGTCTCCTAGAAGTTACAAGCCAACTAACCTTTTGCAAATGGTTTGCATACAATATATAGAATGTTCCATGAAGAGATAGAATTCCCAAGGGTTGGGGAGTTACTCAAATCATTACAAACTGAAGGTGGAGAGCCAAACAACAGCTACAGGTGCAGCACCACAAACATGACAAATGGCTTGGTGGCCCTTTGCCTTCCTTTGCCACTTGGATAACTGACCATCTAGAGTGAAAATACTTATAAAACCACCTTAGGTGCTGAAAACCTGAAGTGCATATGAGTGTACCCACTTACAAAAAGTCGGGAAGCGAAATTTCGCAAAATGGAGGCATTCTGGCCTTTTTTCCTATATGCACAGCGCCCCTTTCCTATATGCGTCGCGTCACTTTAAGGCCAGGTTTGAGGCAATTTCTAGAGTCCAAAATGTGCCTACGTGGGCTTGTTGGAAAGCCTATCCTGTCTACTTTCCACCCCAAGTGGAATTTTTGAATTTGGAGCTCATTTGCCCCTCCAAATATTCATTTGCCCAAGATTGCTTCCTGTGTGTCAAAATAGGGGCAGTGAGGCCATTTTTTAGTGTATTTTGCCCTTTTGGTGGCCAAGATCTTCTCCAAATTTCTTGCTCCCAGTGCCAATATTTTTATTTTGCATGCCGAATCCAAAAACACAAACCATTTCTCATTTGGAGCTCCCAATCTTACGTGTTGCGCCGGTGGCACGGCGGGTATAGAGAAAAAACCTGTTTTTGTGCCAAAAATTTGTCATGTGACCAAAATTTTCCCAAATTCTTTGAAACTTGGGATGGAGGTCCTCTATGAAGTGCTATGCTATGCCAAGGAAGCTTCAGCCAAGATTCGAAGCCAATTTTGCTCTTTTTCCTTTTTTCTTCCTTTGTTGCTTCGCTCAATTTAGCCTTCAAGCTCCTTATTCGGGCCTTTGCGCTCATGTTCTATTACCCTGTAATGACAAGCCATCCTCCTTAGTATGGCTTTGTCCCTATTTTCCTTCTCCAGCTTTTTCTCCAAGTGTAGATTGACTCGATCCAACCAAGACTCATGGTCGTTGTTGATCTCTTGCTCCAAGGTAGTGAGCTCGATCCCTCTCTGCTGGACAGCTTGACGATTTTCACGAATGCTTTGCAGCTCCATGATCGTCTGTTGGTCCTCAAGTTGTTTGTTTCTCTACTCCAGATACTTGATGACCCATCTAGCCCTCTCAAAATTCAGTATCAAGTCTTTGATCTCCGTGTCCTGCTCCTGAATGGTCATCCTAATTTTGGCATTTTCTACCTCTGTCTCTTCATCCGGAATGAGGATGACATCGGTCTATTGTGCACCTGATGGCCCCTCATCATGCACAGGCTCCTTGCCCTTGTCCAATACCTGTGTAGTTGATGCCGGAAGCGAGGCCCCTTCCACCCCGGGTAGAGATAACACTCGCTTTGCTGCTGCAAATAAGTTCCTACTGCCTGTTAGGATATTCCGACACATAGGAATAGTTAAGTATAACTTGGTATAGTATAGAGTTAGGTAAAGTGTGTTTCTTTACTATGTACATTTGTAACTTACAATCCGACGATCATGATATGTAGTGATTGAACGGCTCATTCTCTCCTCGGTATTACCGACACTTGATCCGTGGCTTAACACCCGATTGGTCCATGAATTCTATTTAAAGCGCATGGAGGGTCATTTGTAGGTTAACTGTTCATGAGAGAAGCTTA